>JAYEVC010000030.1:0-45000 GCA_036346145.1 Olyra latifolia | reverse complement strand
TGCATGCTCGTAGGCCGGCTAGGAGGCCTTAGTACTCTGCAGCATTGTTCGTTGCGGGAAAATGGAGCTGTACTATCTGCTGAATTTGTTCTCCTTGGAGGGAGATGAGAACAAACCCGCAACCTGATCGCTCGAATTGGTGCGACCCATCAAAAAACATGGTCCAGTGCGCTTCTTGGCTCATGAGTTCTGGCGAGCCTCCCGAAGGGTCGGCCAGGCCACTCAGCCAAGAAGTCGGCCACGACTTGGGACCCTCCCATTCGCGTCTGGGTTCCGATATCCCTTAGCGGAAAACTCATTGGGACTGTGATTGGATGGGCTTGGAAATAGTGACACAACTTTCGCGAGGCCATAAGCAAGGCGTACAAGAGCTTCTGAACCTCAGGGTACCTCTCCTTAGGCCCGTGAAGTACCTCGCTTACGTAGTAGACGGGTTGTTGCTTGCCCTCACGTTTGATTTGCTAGTCAAAGACACTTACGACTGTGGGCGACCGCCAAGTAGACGAGTAGAGCTTCCCCGAGCTTTGGCGTGGCTAGGACGGGAGACGTGGACAGGTAACGCTTTAGCTCGTTGAAAGCGGCTTCGGTTTCTTCTGTCCATTTGAAACCATCGTGCTTGCGCAGGATCTTACAGAAAGGTGCGCTGCGCTCGCCGAGACAAGATATGAATCTGCTGAGAGCCGCCATCCGCCCGGTTAGGGCTTGCACCTCCTTGGTGCAGGTTGGCGACCTTATATTCTCGATGGCCTCGATTTTCTCGGGATTTGCCCCGATGCTCGCCTTTCCTATCACATAGCCCAGCAACATCCTAGACCGGACACCAAAGACACATTTTTTAGGATTCAGCTTAACTTGATGCTTTCTAAGATAGAAAAAGTTTCCTGAAGGTCGGTCACATGGTCCCGTGGGACTTTGCTTTTTACAACAACATCGTATACATAAACCTCTATGTTGTGCCCTATCTGATCAGGGACCGTCTTCTGTATTAGTCGCTGGAACGTGGCTCCCGCGTTCTTCAGACCGAAGGACATGATCGTGTAGCAGAAGGTACCAAAAGGTGTCACGAAGACAGTCTTCTCTTCGTCTTCCCTTGCCAGCACGATCTGGTGATAGCCGGAGTAGGCGTCCAGGAAGTTCATGAGCGCTGAGTCCACCGTTGCGTCGACTAGTTGGTCTATGCGCGGCAGGGGGAAATTGTCCTTGGGCAGGCGGCGTTGAAATCGCGATGGTCGACGCACATTCACCACTTCCCGCCCTTCTTCTTGACGACGACTGGATTAGCGAGCCAGTCGGAATGCTCGACTTCTCGGATGAAGCCGGCTCGGAGGAGCTTGCCGAGTTGCTCCTGGATGATGTCGGCCTTCCATTTTGGGAAGCGCCGTAGGGCCTGTCTGACAGGCTTTTTGTTAGGCAGAACGGCTAGCCTGTGCTCAATGACCTTCCTTGGGACTCCGGGCATGTCGAACGGTTCCCACGTGAACACGTCTGCGTTAGCCCGGAGGAAGGTGACGAGCTCAAGTTCCTATATGGACTCGAGGTTGACCCCTATGTGGACGACCTTGGCTGGGTCGTCCTCGGAAAGGAGGACTGCCTTGGTGGGCTCCTGCAGCTGCAGGTCCACCTTGGGGCAGACTAGTGGCCGTTCGGCCTTGGCCGGGCCACGCTCGGGGAGCTGTCCGACCATGGCCAAGACGCTCTCGTCACAGGCCATTGCGGCCTTGTGGCTGCCCTTGATCGTGATGACCCCATGAGGGGTCGGCATCTTCAGGCAGTGGTACCTGTGGTGGGTGGCCGCCATGAACTTGGACAACGCGGGGCGTCCAAGGATGGCGTTGTATGGGAGCTCGGAGTCCACCACCTCGAAGGTGACGTCCTCCGTCCAGATGTTCTGGGGGGTCCCAAACGTCACGGGCAGCACAATTTGCCCGATAGGCTGTAAGGACGACCCAGGGACAATGCCATGGAAGGGAATGGCTATGTCTTTGATCATGGACCACGGGACCTGCATCTGCTCAAGAACCTGAGCAGTGACGATGTCCTGGGAGCTCCCGCCATCTACCAACACGCGATCGACTCGTGTGTTGCTGATGGTGGGACAGAGCACCAGCGGCAAGCGCTGGGGCCTGGTCATTCCGGGGGACAATCATCCCCGGAGAAAGTGATCGACTGATGTGACCACCGCAGGGGTGCGTCTCCGGGCTTACCCTTCTCGAGGTGGTAAACCTCCCGGACAGCGGACTTAAGCTCGCGTCGCGAGCTATAGGCAGAAGCGCCGCCGAAAATCACGGCGACGTGCGCGCGAGCCTCTTGGAAGGCGTCGCCATGGGTGCCCTGAGGCGCCCGGTCGTCCGGCACCCCATGATCGGGGTGCTCGGGCATGGGGCCGCGCCCGACATAGAAATCCTCCAACCGTGCAGCCCACGTCCTGCAGTTACGTAGGTCGTGGCCGTACTGCCGATGCAGAAGGCAGTAGTGGTTGTTCGGAGGGTTAGCCCCCTGGGCCGGTCGAGGCCGAGGCTAGGGTGCACGCCGCCTCGCTCGCTGCGCCCGGCCATTCCGCCACTCATGGGGCGGGTGGCCATGGGCGGCGCTCGGAGGAGCGGGCCTCTCAGGCTCTACTGCCGTGACGTAGTTGGGGACGGCGGGCTCCTTCTTCTTCTTCTCCTTCTTCTTTTTCTTGGCGTCACCCTTCTTAGCATCTGTGCCAGTCCGGGCCGCCGCCTTCTCCTCCAGCCTCCCTCTCTTGCGCTCCACCGCCTCGGAGGCATTGATGTATCCTTCCGCAGCACGAAATAAATTGGCTCCGGTGTGGACCGGATGGGGCTCAAGGTCCTCGGTAAAATGGGTATTCCGTACTCCCTCCTTGAAGGCCTCAACGATGGCCTCGTCGGAGATCGACGGAATGGTGTTGCGCACTTGGACAAACCTGCGGACGTAGTCCTGCAGGCCCTCTCCCGCCCTTTGGAGTACAAGCTTGAGGTCCTGGTGCTCTCCAGGGCGCGCGTAGCAGCCCTGGAAGTTTGTCCGGAGCGCCTTCTGCAGCTATTCTTGGCTGCGTATCGAACCTCGGCGTTGGTTGAAAAGCCAGGTTCGGGCCATTCCTTCCAAAACGGTAGGGAAATAGTTGACCATAATGGCCTCATTACCGCCTGCGGACAGGATGGCGATAGTATAGACAGCGAGGTATTAATCGGGATTCTTGCTCCCGTCGAACTTCTCGATGCTCCCGGGCTTGAACTTGTGAAGCCATGGGGCCTCGCGCAAAGCTCGGGAGAAGGCCGGGCATCCTGGGACGGCCCCGTTGTTTCCAACAGGAGGCCTCCCACTTGGAAGCGGCCCGAGGCGGGAAAAGACTCCGCCCGGGGTGTGCTGAGGAGCGCCGTCCACTGTGGACGTGGATGCCTGTCGGTGCGACCGAACGCTCTGGCCGCGCCGCCTCGAGGAGCCACTGGTGTGCGACTAGGCCCGGAGGTGCTTGCCGAGATCCCCAGTGAGCTCCTCTAGGCCGTCAGCAACCGCGGCACCTAGGGCGGCCATGGTGAACCCTCGCGGGTCCTTCTCCAGGTCACGCATGACCTGGGCAATCGCCTTAACCTTTGCCGCTACGCAGCCTTTGGGTTGGTGGCGATAGTGGTAAGCGAGCTTGGCGTGTGGCACGCGTGGCGGCGTCGGGCGATGGGCCTCGACGGATATCCGCCAGGTTCGCTTAATCGACCCAAAGAAAGAGGCTTCGGCGGCCTCACGCCATCGGGGTGCTCTGCTTGGGTCGAGACGTGGTCGGTCGGGTCGTTCGCCGACGCCGCAAAGACATGGCGTGAGGCGAGGCTCCCTGAAGGAGACATGTCGGTGTCGCCCACGGAGGCGGTGCCATCGGCACCCTCAACTACCATGGGCACACGCCGGTCGCCGCCAAATTTAATGGGTAGGGCGCGATTCTTGCGCGACAGGGTGGTCCTCCTCTTCGGATGCGACCGCGAATGCATGGGATCTGTCCGGATGCGGCACTAGTGGCAGTGCCTGCAGTCCCTCCATGAGGGTTTCGCTGACGTGAGTCAGTGAAGTGCCGGCCTAGCCGGGCAACGATGGGGAGCGAATAGCTACTCCCGAGGCAGGTGTTGCTTCCACCTCCATCTCGTCGGACTGAGCTTCGGCGAGGATATCAGCCTGCCACTCCTCATACAACTCGTCGACGTCGTCGAGATCGTCACGATAGTCGTAGTTGAGGTCCACGGTATCAATGTCGTCGTAAGACAATAAGGCCATTCACGACTCGGTCGAGGGGAGAAGACTGCAATCGGGCCCCACGGTGGGCGCCAGCTATCGGTGACTGGGAGGCGGACCTCCGCAGTGCCAATAAACAAGGAAAGAGGGTGCGAGGCCCGTAAGGCAGCCCTGTCCCCCGGACCGAAGCCCGGCCACTTGGCCGGACGCTGCCGAAAGAAAAGACGTAGTCCCGACGCGGTCGGACGCGTCGAGACCGGATCGCTGGGGGTGATGACATGAGTGTTTTTATCCTGATTCAGGCCTCCACTGCGGGATAACAGCCCTACGTCCAGTCTTCGTTTAATGTCGAGCTTAAACGAGTATAATACAATAAGTGCTTAAGGCACCGTGTGTGTGTGTTCCTACAGTTACCTGAACGCGGAGAACTACCGCTGACAACTAGAGCTCCTACGAGGGTGCAAGTGCTCCTGTTCTACAGTAGCTATCCTCCGAGTGTGTTGTGTGTATGCAGAAGCGGGTGGTCGAGAGAGCCGGGGTCTCTTTGTTGTGGCCTGTATGCCCCTTTTATAGGCGCCTTCCGGCCACTATAGCTTGCGCTGGTCCGTTGAATTAGTCGTTGCCTTTTTGCCATGTCGGTAGCGCACAAAATCTACCGGGTGATCGAGTGTATCCCCCGATCACCGCGCCGGACCGCTACCGGTCAGCACGTGTCTTTGCCCATGCGGGCGGTTGACGGGACCGGCCGCCAACCCATCGAAAGCCGCCGCCAGCACCGATGCAGTCGCGGCGCATTTAATTCTTGAGGACTCTGGGGACCCGAAGCGTATCCTGTCCGCGGTGTGGCATGATTTGCCTCGGATCCTGGTCCTTTGAACCTCGGAAGCCCAGGGGAAGTGAGAGGCTCGAACTTTCGAGGCGAGGAAGCTCGGGTTCGAGCTTGCCAAGCCCGGGCACGAGCTTGCTAGCCCCGAGCTTGCCTCCTGTGGGGCCGTAGGTAAGTTAGTGGGCCGAATCTTCTTGGGCCACATACTTTCCCCAACAGTTGCCCATTCGGTTTGGCCACTGGATCTCCTCCCCCGTTGTCTCCTCTTGACCTCTCCCCCTCGCGTCCCTCCGTAGCCGCCGCCTCCCTCCCCTCCTCGTCGCCGCAGCCGTCGCCTCCCTCCCCTTCTCCTCGTCGCCGTAGCCGCCGCCTCCCTCCCCTCCTTGTCGCCGCAACCGCCGCCTCCCTCCCTTCCTCGTCGCCGTAGCCGCCGCCTCCCTCCCCTCCACCTCGCCGTGGCTGCCGCCTCCCTCCCTTCCTCGTCGCCATAGCCGCCGCCTCCCTCCCTTCCTTGTCGCCGTGGCCGCCGCCTCCCTCCCCAGTCCCCCTGGTCGCTTCCCTCCCCTCCACCGTCACCGCCAAGAACGACTGTAGAGTTCAAATCGAGCACCGTCGCCGCCACGAACGACTCCAAATCTAACTAGTCCATCCTCTGCTTAAATTGCCCAAAGGGCCAAGGTACACTTCTACATCTAACTATACTGATGGTTCTGTTGTATGGAAAAAAATAGTGCTTTCCCCATATGTTGCTTAGAATTCTAATACATATGGTTTATTAGATAGCTAATTCATATGGTTGCTTACATAGCTAATTCATATGGTTGCATAGATAAGGTTCACTTTCTTAGAAGAGATTAGAATGCTAATTCATTATTTCTCTTCAACATGTTTGCCAATATTTATTAACAACTAGGTTTCTAAATATGTCGGAGGTTTCTGGTTCTGGAGGTTCCTTAGAAGAGCTTTCCTTTCCTACTCCAAATAAGAGATCAAAAGTTTGGGAGCACTTCGAGCAGAATGTAGTCATAGTTGATGGTGTCCCAAAAGCTATTTGCAAATATTGCCAACTAAAGCTCACATGTAACCCAAAGTCCGAACTAGTAGTCTCGGAGTCATGTTCTTTGAGTCATGCCCCACCATTCTTGATGCCGATAGAAAGAGATTCATAGCAACTATAAAGAAACAACCATCACATGCTTTGTTTGTTTTTGATCTTGAAAGAGCACGTGAGATGATGGTTAAGTATTGTGTGCATGCGGAGATTCCATTTCAGAAATTTGATAACACATACTTTAAGGATTGGATGACCTCAATGCAACCAACCTTTAAGTTGTTGGGCGTCAGACAATTCGTAATGATTGCATCAATTTATTTGAGAGAATGAAGCAAGATTTACGCACTGAGCTACAAAATCTTGATTCTCACGTTTGTCTGACCTCTGATATATGGACTTCAGTACAAAACTTAGGTTACATGTGTGTCACTGCACACTTCATTGATTGCAACTTCAACTTGCACAAGAAAATAATAGCCTTCAAAGATGCGAAGTATCCACATACGGGTCTAGCAATTGAAGAGGCAACTACTAATTGTCTATCAGGCTAGGGAATCCAAGATAAACAGTTTACTCTAACGCTAGATAATGCTAGCAACAATAACACTGCATGCAGACTGTTGAAAGAAAACCAAAACCATAACCTAATGTTTGGTGGCGAACATTTCCACATCAAGTGTTCTGCACATGTACTGAATATTATGGTTCAAGATGGAATGAAGCATATCCACATGGCACTTGAAAAGATATGTCATTTGCTTAGGCACATTGACAGTTCGCCTTCTCGAATCCAGTCATTTAATGTGATAGCCGCTATAATGGATCTTGCATCCAAAGCTGGTCTTAAGCTAGATGTGCCAAATCGCTGGAATTCAACATGATTGGACAAGCCTTGGAGTACAAGACCGTGCTAAATAGATATGCTATTGAGAAACTAGAGCCTTTCCCAGATGATGAAGAGTGGAGAAATGCCGAGGCAATTTGGGTCTTTCTAAAGGCTTTTGAAGAGGCTACCAGGGCAGCATCAGCAGATAGGAAGCCTACTTCCCATCTTTTCTTGCATACGATCTTATGCATTAGCCATGCTTTTGTGGACCATCAATGGCAGACCAATGAATCCTTGAAAAAATTGGCTGCTGCTATGCATGCAAATTTTGTCAAATACTGGGATAACAACTTCAGCATGGCTCTTGTCATTAGTACTATATTGGACCCCTTAAAGAAACTCGATTACCTTGAGTTGTTTTATGAAAAGGTGTGTTCAAATCTTGATGAGGTTGACAACAATGTGGAATTAGCTAAGGACTGGATGAAGAAATACTTTCAAAAATACGAGCAACTTGTCAAGAGAAATATTGAGCAATCAGTTGCATGTACTTCTGATGCTAGTCGTAGCCTTGGCTCACCGATTCTTGGGAAGAGAAAACTGGAAGAAGAGTTTGCACAATATAGATCCCAAAGAAGAGGGAGACGTGAACCCAAGTCAGAGCTTGATATATATCTAGAAGGAGTTTGAGAGAAGCACGGATTTCAATGTCTTGTCGTGGTGGAAGCAACATTTAGAAAAGTATCCAGTGCTATCGATGATGGCTCGAGACTTCCTTGCCATACTGCTGTCCACGGTGTCATCGGAGTCTGCTTTCAGCTATGGTGGTAGGATCCTTGCGGATACTCGAGGCTCGTTTACTTCTAAAATGCTTGAAGCCTTAGTTTGCGGAAAAGATTGGTTAACTAAAAGTGAAAACAACGAAGGTATAATCATTTTTTCCTTAATAAATTATGTGGATAATACAATTTCTGACAAAACTAACTTTTGTTTTTCTTATGCAGGTGAAGAAGAAGCGCCATCAGACCCACAAAGCTGAATGCTCACTGTCCTTACGTCCTTGCTCGCTGCCACAGAAGCAGTCCGCCTCAATTCCATTCAATCCTCTTAGACTATTGCTGCAGCAACACTCTACTTTAACGGTATCTCTCTCTCATTGCTAGCTAGATCTTGCTCCTTTTAGTCCAAGATCTGAATCTAAGCAACCATATTTTTTATCCTGAACATAATCTTAAGGGGATGCATTTTCTTGTGCTGGATGCAAGTGTTTCTTTGTCTCGTAGAGTCTTCTTTTTTATCGTTGAAATTTCTGCATTTAATTTAGGAGGAGCACATAGATTGCTAGGGACCTTCCAAGGCCAGACTAGGGATGTCAATGGGTCAAAACCCACCCCTAACCCATAAAAAAGGAGTCAGCTACCCACACCAACCGAACCCACAAATCGAGCTATACAAACCAACCCACCCCAACCCATCTACACTGATCACCCAAACCAAACCAACCCGATTCACTATTTCGGGTTGAACCCAATTGGCCAACCCATTTCCACCCCATTGGGCCCCATGCCCACGCGCTACCAAATACCAAAAGGCCCGACTGTCACTCAAATGACCACCGAATTGGAGAACTAGAGCACACATATCATTAAATAAAGAACCATATATCTCATGGAAGGCCAGCCTTTAGACGATTGATGTGTCAGAAGGATTTACAAATCATTAAATAAAGAACCATATATCTCATGAAAACTAATTAAAACAAAAACAAAATAAAAAAACTCAGTTAATCAGAAACATTAAGTTTCTCGTATATTTCTTGAAAAAATTATATAACAAAAAAATCAGATAATAGTGAAAACTAAGAATAAAGTAAAACATGATCACGTATTAAGGTATATCTACATATTATTACACCAAACTGCATCTTCATAATACAGAATAGCTTTTTGTTTTGAGTAAATAACAACTGACGTGCTAGAAACTCTTCTAAATAATATGAAATCTTAATGCAATCTTGTGTCGAGCAACTGGTGCTGTTGTAGGGGCAGTCACCCCATCTCCGGGAAAGGTGGGTGTCCACGAAGATACTGTAAAGACCCTTCGTGAAGATCCTTACCCGAAGGAGTAAACAGTGAAACATGCCTAAGATTGTTCCAAGACCCCTTGGGATAGGAGCAAGGGACTCGGATATCCACGAAGGGTCAGGAGGAAGACGTGAAGACTAGTGTTCGCGGGGAAATCTCGAGCTATGAGGATCCTTGAGGTGTCTCCCGAAGGGTGGCAGAGGAGAGGAGCCTCACCAGGACTTCGCGAAGACCCTGCGGAGTGACAGAGTAATCTTTGACGAAGTCCAGGGCTAGAGAACGAGGACTCCGCGACAGCCTCTGACTAGAGCAAATCAAATCAACAACTTTATCTGACAAAAGCAAATCAAATCAACAACTTTGTCAGGGTGTGTCCCCCCCGAGGGTACATTAGGAATTAGAGCAACTTGAACCGTAAGGAACCTAGCTTAGCCGTGGATCTTACGATCAACGATCCAGATATCAGGACGGTTTGGGTATTTACCCATGGGTCAGGGTAATTTGGGTATTTCCCATGCATGTAAACCCTGACCCCAGAGTTGTATAAATTAATAAACTCATCAATGAAAGAGGCCAAGCATTCTGATCATTCACATTAGCACTAGTTTATTCACTGAGTGCTCTGCTCTCTCACCACCATTTCCTCCGGCGTCCTCTCCTGCACCGGGGAGGGGCGCTGATTCTCACCGTCGGCGGGATTTCCCGGCGACAGTTGGCGCCGTCCGTGGGGAGAGGCGGCGGTTCTTGATGATGGCTAGGCCAGAGAGAGTGTCGCAGCGGCCGGAGGAGAGCCGCCGGAGTCAGGGCACGACGGAGCGTACGCGAGGCAGGAGCGGCAAATCCAGGACGAGCAAGACATCACTGACAAGACGAGGGAGGGAGCGGCCCAAAGGGCGATCGCCACCGCGCCAACGACTGAACGTCGGCAGGAGGACGCGCCGGCGCAAGGACCTGGCGGAAGCACTCCAAGAGCTCTCGGCATCAACTTGCATGGCTGGAGGTACCAGTGCCAAGATGCCCCGGACGTGGGCGGAGGAAGATTTGACGAGCCAGGACCCAGCAGAGCCGTTCGAGAGGAGATGCAGCAAAACCCACCCACCCATCCCATGCAAGAGCATCAACACGAAAACCCTACAACTGCTGAAGACACCCTGCGAGACAGGAGAAGGCTGTTGGAGGAACATATCGACTTGCTCCGAAGAGAGCTCGTGACAATGCAACCCCAACAGCATTACGTACCCCGAAGGGTACCATACCCAGAAGAGAACCAGGAGCAACATCGGCAAAATGTAATGGTGGCACAGCCGAAGAAGGCTACTGAAGGGCCTCTGAGCGCATACCTTCGGGGCAAAAAATGGCCCAAAGGAGTCAAGATGCCAAGTGTATTCAAGTTCTCTGGAGAAACCGATCCAAACGAATTCCTGGATGTATATGACAGGGCAGTTGAAGCAGCGGGTGGAGATGATGACATTAAGGCGAAAAGTTTGCTGTTAACCCTGAAGGGCACTGCACTCTCTTGGTACACTTCATTGCCGCAAGGATCCATACACTCATGGAACCAACTGAAAGATGCCTTCGCTAACAACTTTCAAGGCAATTATATCCAATGAATGGTGGAAGGGGATCTCTTTGCCTTGGAACAGGGCAAGAAGGAAAGCACAAGAGATTACTATAAAAGATTTACTGCTGTACGATGCCAGATAAGGGATGTTTCTGACTCTTCGGTAATCAATGCATTCCGAAGAGGTCTTCAACCTGGACCCCTTCTACACAAGCTGACTCAGGACCCCCCACAAACAGCTGCACTTCTTTACGATGAGGTTGAAGGATATGCAAAGGGAGAAGAGAAAAATTTGAGGAGACAAGGCCAGCTAAATACAAACAAAGACCGTGATAACCACAAAGAGAGCAACTCAGAGAAGAACAAGAGACATCACAATTCCAACAAGAGGATAAGCAACATTGAACCCAAGCGAACTGACGAGAAGATCCAGTGACAACAATGGGAGAGGGGACCATCCCCGAAGGGATTACAATCCTCGAAGAGATGAGTACAACAATCGAAGAGACAACACGAGAAGGGATGATCGAAGGAATGACAATTACCAGAGGGATAATTACCACAGGAATGACAGATTTCGAGGAGGCAACAGGAGAATAAGGAAAAGAAATATTGTGCGGTGCATGGAGAGAACTATTCCCATACAACCGAGGACTGTAGAGATGTCAAGACGCAACGCGAAAACTACCAGAACCAGAAAAGGCAAAAAGGCAAGACCAGCGTCCGAGAAATCAATACCGCAGATCCCCCGAGAGGGTTCACAATGTCGAAGAGCCAAACCGAAGGGTTATTCATGTCATCACTGGAGGATCTTCATTGAATCTCCCATCAAACAGGAAGAGAAAAGAATTCATCCACGAAGTATCGCACGTTTCGGTGACAAGTAAACCAACACCGGCTCCGCCGATAACATTCGATACAACTGACGCCAAGGGCGTGAAGTTTCCACATCAAGAACCCTTCGTGATCACAGCTGAGATTGCTGAATATGAAGTCCAAAGGACGCTGGTGGATGGAGGAAGCTTAGCGGACATTATCTTTGCAAGTGCGTTCAAACAACTCAATATTCCTGAAGATAGGCTAACTCCATCAAGCATGCCATTGATAGGATTCGGAGGGGAACCTGTGGCTGCCATTGGCCAGATATCTTTACCTGTCACTTTTAGTGAAGGCAAGAGGAAGATAACAAAAAGCATCTGCTTTGATGTCGTTGATATGAAGTACCGCTATAATGCCATCTTCGGAAGAGGAATCATTAATACCTTCGGGGCAATCATACATCATAGCTACCTCTGCATGAAAATGCTAGCCGAAGGGGGCGTCATTACTATTCGAGGATGTCAACAATCAGTAAGAAAAAATAAACTTCAAGGCATACCAAAACTAAAGCCAGTTCAAACTACTGAGAGGGTCGATTCGATCTGAGCATCAAGGGTTATAAACCCTGTGTCGAGCGAGAGCTTAAACGAAGAAGATTCGGTTATTCCCGGAAAATGAAGAGAGGACAGTATCCATCGGAACCGCCCTCTCTGAAGAAGAAGAAGAAAGAGTAATCAACTTGCTTCGGCAAAATAGTGATATCTTCGCCTAGGCGCCTGCAGAGTCGAAGGGAGTCCCTAGAGAGACGATCGAACACTCGCTGAATGTGAAAATTGATGCAAAACCAATTAAACAAAAACTCAGAAAGATGGGTCCCGACAGATAGGAAGCAGCGAAGATGGAAGTAGAGAAACTGCGTCAAGCTCAAGTTATCCGGGAGGTGGCGTACCCGGAGTTGCTCGCAAATGTTGTGATGGTAAATAAGTCAAATGGCACCTGAAGATTGTGCGTCGACTTCACAAATCTCAATAAGACATGCCCAAAGGATGATTTTCCCCTACCAAGGATTGACCAACTAGTTGATGCGACAGCAGGTTGTGAACTGATGAGCTTCTTGGACGCCTACTCAGGCTATCATCAAGTGTACATGAGAAAAGAAGATGAAGAGAAGACTGCATTCATAACGCCTTTCAGCACATACTGCTTCCGAAGAATGCCCTTTGGCTAAGGAATGCAGGCGCAACGTTTGCAAGACTCATTGCGAAGCTTCTTACAAAACAGATGGGAAGAAATGTGGAAGCATACGTCGACGACATTGTCGTCAAAAGTAAGCGGAGAAGGGATCACTGCGAGGACATTCAAGAGACCTTCGCCAGCCTGAGAGCGGAAGGTATAAAATTAAATCTGACTAAATGTGCCTTCGCGGTGGAAACAGGGAAGTTGCTGGGATTCCTTGTATCGCACCGAGGGATAGAGGCCAACAAGGAGAAGATAGATGCAATTCAATGCATGAAGGATCCAGAAAACAAGAAGCAAGCACAGAGCCTCCTGGGAAAGCTCGCGGCCTTAGGGAGATTTCTCCCGAAGGCCGCAGAAAAACATAAACACTTCTTCAACACAATTAAAGGAACAACACCCTTTGAGTGGGGACCACAATGCAAAGACGCCTTCGTAAAGCTAAAGGATCACCTTCAACAATTGCCGAGACTCGCCAAATTAAGAAGGAGCAGCACACATCTAACCTTGTATTTAGCGATAAGCCACTTCTGATCAACAGCAGATCCTCGTCAAGGATGAAGCCGAAGGGGGACAAATGCCGGTATACTATGTATCGAAATCATTGCAAGGAGCGAGAAAAAACTATATTGAGCTGAAAAAATAGCTTATGCATTACTTATGGCATCAAGAAAATTATGGCACTACTTTCAAGAGTTCAAGATAAAGGTGCCCACAGCATACCCTCTCAGGTCTATCTTCGAGAACAAAGACGCCACGACGAGAATACCTTTGAGCCAAGGAAAGCCATAAAAGCTCAGGCACTTGCCGACTTCATCTCTGAATGGTCAGCTGAAGTTTCGGAAGATGGACCAGCACTACCCCCCTTGTGGACCATAAAATCCAATGGTTCATTCACGTGAAGGGGGAGCATCGGCAGTGTGATGACCCGAAGGACAAAGTACAGAGTATTCTCTCAGGCTAAATTTCAAGACGACAAACAACGCAGCTGAGTACGAAGGACTTCTGTTGGGTCTTCGGAAAGCAAAATCCCTCAGAGCAAAAAGAGTCGTCATCCACACCGACTCAAAGCTAATAGAAGGACATATCACAAAGGACTTTCAAGCCAAAGATGCCAAAATGGCAAAGTATCTGGAAGCAGTAAGAACAATGGAGAAGCATTTCGTGAGGATCTCTGTGAAAACAATACCAAGGGGGGAAAATATGAGAGCAGACGAGCTGGCCAAAGCAGCGGCATATTTCACAAAAATACCTGATGGGGTGTTTTGTCAAGCGATATCACGAGCATCTATATGTCCCGAAGTGCAGCTTATAGCAAGATCCCAGGAGGACGACTGGCGAACAGTCATCGTCAAATACCTTCGTGATGGTGAATTACCCGATGATAGCAAAAAGGCTTACACAATGAAGCAACGTGCAAGGACATACACAATGATGGATGGCATCCTTTACAAGTCGGAAATCGGCACGCCGTGGATGAGATGTGTTTCTAGAGAGGAGGGAAAGGAGGCGCTGGCAGAAACGCACGCAGGAGTCTGTGGTTCGCATCAAAGCCCAAGGGCTCTAGCAATAAGGTATTAGCATGGGAATATATTATTAACGCCAACAATGACGCAGAGGAGTTTGTAAAAAGATGCCGAGGATGTCAATGGATGACAAACCAGCCGAAAGCTTCGCCAACAAACTTACAGCCCTCACCCCCCGTGTGGCCCTTCGCGAGGTGGGGGAGCTCAAGAAGGCCTCGGGAGGGTTTAAATGGATTATTGTTGCAATCGACTACTTCACCAAATGGGTTGAGGCAGAGCCATTGACGAACATCTCAGCTGCGAAGGCCCAGCATTTCTTTTGGAAAAATGTGATATGCAGATTTGGCATATCCCAAGAGGTAGTGGCTGACAACGGCTCACAATTTATCTCATCAAATTCAAGTCATTTTGTGAAGACCTTGGCATCAAAATATGCTATGCCTCTGTGGGACACCCACAAGCGAACGGTGCAGTGGAACGGGCAAATCAAAACGTCATGAAATCACTAAAAAGAAGACTAGTGGATGAATCAAAAGGAAAATGGCCAGAAGAGTTGGAGAATACACTCTAGGCAATCCGCACAACGCCCACGAGGCTAACGGGATATTCACCCTTCAGACTGGTATATGGCGAAGAGGCCATAACGCCAACTGAAATTCAAGCTAAGACCCTTCGAATCATAACAGGTGGAGCCAACATTAGGGAGCAACCACCAACTGACACCGTCGAGGAAGACAGGCTCGAGGCAAAGCAGGCCTTAGAAAAATATAATGAGCTAATGAGAAAAACATACAACAAGCGCGTGAGACCACGGGAGATCCAGGAAGGGGACATGGTCCTTCGAAAAATGCCACAACGGCCATCTAAACTGGAGCCCACCTGGGACGGACCCTTCATCGTCAACAAACAAACAAGACAAGGGTCGTTCCACCTCTCCAACCTTGATGGCAATTCGGTCCCCAACACATGGAACGCGAAGAGCCTGATCAAATATTACCCATAAGACAATGTAAACGCGCTGAGTACTCTTTTCTCCAACTTGGTTTTTTCCCTAACGGATTTTACGAGCGGAGTTTTTAACGAGGCTCAGGCGCCGAAAACCGGCTGCGACCGGAAAAATCCTTCGGGAATGTAATCTCCATGGTGTAACCTCTAAGTGAAATGAAGAAAAGGAGCATTCCCGTGCAGACATAACAAACTAACTAGCGGGCTGGCGCGAGGCCAAGAGCACTCGCGCCAAGCACCCAAATCATATCCTTCGTGGGCCATGAGCCTTCGCGAAGGTATAACGTGCCAAAGCGCCAAGGGGCTGGCGCGAGGCCAAGAGCACTCGCGCCAAGCACCTGAATCATATCCTTCGCGGGCCATGAGCCTTCGTGAAGGTGTAACGCGCTAAAGCGCCAAGGGGCT
This sequence comes from Olyra latifolia, assembly GCA_036346145.1. Classification (NCBI taxonomy): domain Eukaryota; kingdom Viridiplantae; phylum Streptophyta; class Magnoliopsida; order Poales; family Poaceae; genus Olyra; species Olyra latifolia. The sequence continues at coordinate 29,437 of JAYEVC010000030.1, read as the reverse complement.
GGCGCGAGGCTAAGAGCACTCGTGCCAAGCACCCGAATCGTATCCTTCGCGGGCCATGAGCCATCGCGAAGTTATAACATGCTAAAGCGCCAAGGGTCTAGCGCGAGGCCAAGAGCACTCGTGCCAAGCACCCGAATCGTATCCTTCGCGGGCCATGAGCCTTCGCAAAGGTATAACGCGCTAAAGCGCGAAGGCGCTGGCGCGAGGTCAAGAGCACTCGCGCCAACCACCCGTATCGTATCCTTCGCGGGCCATGAGCCTTCGGGAAGGTATAACGCGCTAAAGCGCTAAGGGGCTGGCACGAGGCCAAGAGCACTCGCGCCAAGGACCCGAACTGTATCCTTCGCGTTCCAGGAGCCTCCGCGAACGTGTAAAAATCTAAAGTGCTAAGGGGCCGGTGCGAGGCTAGTAATACTCGCACCTGGCACCCGAAGCACAACCTTTGCGGGCCGAAGGCCTTCGCGAATACTAACGATATTACACGTAGGAAATAAGGCGAAGAAGTGATAAGCACATGCTAAATGAAACCAAAACATCACATAAGATAAACCAGTTCACTTACAGATGCGGGACAACTTCGAAACAAGATCATATATTACATTAGCAAAAAATATTATAATCCTAAAACTACTACTATTCTACTCCACTGGCTTCTTGCCCTTCGGATCGGCAGCATCTTTGGGATCCTGAGGAACAGAAACCGTCGGACCTTCGCTTGACACCTGGGGCCCCAGAGTCCTCGGAGGTGGAACCAAGAGGTTCGCTTCTCGCATGCTCCATGAAAGCACTGCGGGACCCCAGATCGCCAGACGCTGTAACTTCAAGAAAAATCTGAACAATCTGGGGAGCCACTGATTGAACAGTGGCATTGAAGGCCCAAGGGTAGGGCACACTTGGAATGAGCTACCTAAAAAATGTGTGCATCCAGCGCCCTTTAACTTCATGGTGAAGGCGAAGACAGAGCTGACGGCGCAGTCTGATCCATAACGCAAAGAGCCCTCAACGAAGGTACCGATGGCTTCCTTCAAATATTTGACAGCCAACGCCGGATTCCCCGGAGGGGCGCTCACAGCAACAGTTCCGAGTCTGGTAATCTCCTTAGCAAAAACATGACTCAAAGAAAGTAGTTCTGTCTGCAGCGCCTCCAGCTGTTCTGTAATCTTCGCCACCGAGCCGCGAAGAGCCCCAAGCTCCATAGCTCTATTTCTCACTTCGTGGCACAGGCCATTGCATTCCTTGCGCGACGACTCCAGTTCGGCTTGTTGAGCCTCGAACTCAGTGCAGAGCGCGGCTAGAGCCTCCTCGGCGGTCTTCGCGCGCTGCTCTGTCTGTTCCTTCTCTGACCTGAGGAGGACCACCAGCTCTTTCTCCTTCGCGCTCACTTCCCGAAGGGTATGGTTCTCTCGGTCGAGTGTAGCCACACGACCCTCGAGAACAACACACTTCTCCGAGAGGTCCACCACTTGTGCTGCTGCGGCACGGTTCCAGACCAAACAATGCAAAATAGGATACAAATATAAGTAACACGAAGACTTTAAACTAAAAACATAACAAATAATAGAAATGTATATATTACCGAGGCAAGGCTCAACTCGACGTTGCGCATGTTCACCAGCAAAGGGAACGCCTCGCAACGATCGAGGACCGAAGAGGGAACGCCGCCGAGGATAGAGTCCACATGTTCATCGTGGAGGATGGCGGTGGGCTCCACGAAGAAATCACCGGAAGGAGGTGCGACACTGGGTACGGGGGTAGCACGCGAAGTTCCACCTTCTACTGTTGTCGCCGCTGCCGAAGAAGTGGCGCCGGGCGCAGGAGTAGCCGGCAAAGTTGAACCGGCAGCACCAGGCGCAGATGGGGCGGAAGACGAAGGCCCCCCCTTCACAACAGCAATCGCCACCAACGCCAAAATGGCATCGGTATTGCCACCAGCAGCCCCGGGGATAGGCGCCGAAGGTGGCTCTTCGTTAACCTCCTCTGAAGAAAAGGAAAAACATAAGAAAAAGTTAACAAGGGACAAAAACGAGGGTTAGTAACTAACCTTCAGCGGAAGGAGAATCAGCCAGCCAGAACTCCGTGTTAACAACGAAGCCAGTGGTGTAGTCCTCGGCCTCCGCCTAGACATCCAAGAAAGCTCCTTCAGGAGTCACAGGGCCTTGACCCGAAGGAAGAGACCCGGCTCCATGGCTATCCTGGACCTTGTTGGAACCGTGTTCGGGATCCAACGGCCCCGAAGGAGTCTTGCTGACCAAGACGTCCACTGGATCATCACCACCACTGGCTGCACTTTGCGCATCCGGCGAAGTGTGGTCGTCCTCGGCCAGCCGACCTTCCTCCTCGACTTCCTCTTCCTCTTCCTCCTCGTCCTCAGCGCTGGCGGCTTCTAATTTAAAGAAAAATTAGTTAGAAGCAATAGACCGAAGACATATAGCGGGTAAAGGGGGACTCACCACGGGGTCGCTTTGACAGGCCCGCGGCAGTGCCTTCGGCAATCTTTCTCTTCCCGCCCCTCTTTGGCTCGGGCTCCGCCCAGGGGGTAACCACCCCAAGGATGCGGTTAACGCGGGCTCCTACTCCAGCTTCGCGGGCTTGCGCGATTTCCTCTGGACGAAGAGGCCCGAACATCCCCTCGGCCCTCTCTATGGCCAATTCCAGCTTGCGTGGACGGCGATCCTCATCGCGAAGAGTGAGGTGGGCGCCTTCATCACCGACGATGACAAAGTCCTCCCAGCTGCGCATCAGAGGCCCAACCTTGGCCGCGTAGAACTCCTCGGCAAGGCAGCGCATAGAGAACCGTTTGCTGATCCTTTGGAGGAGTAGCCGCTACGCCTCCTCGGAGCCGGACAACTGATCTATAGGAAATTTGATGCAGTCCGCCGCTCCCGGGGTATATCTCAATGAAGCGTCGGCTGCATCTACCCTTTGGTAAAACCAGTACAGCTTCCAGCTTAGCCCGGTGGCTCCATCCCACTTCTTCTTCGTGGCCAGGGAGGGGAAGTCCGAAGAATGCGCTGACTTCACGACGAAGTTCAGACATCCGAAGGGGCTGCCACCGGTCTTCCCTTGCCACCGAGCTTCGTGGAGAAAGCCGAAGACTCAGGCGCTGGGTTGCGCGCCATGGTTCCGAAGCGCCAAGGCGTTCGGGGAGAGATGCACGAGCTACGCCTTGTACAGCTCGAGGACCTCCCCAACGAGGCGGGTGCACCGTATCCGAAGACCCGCCTTCACCTGAGAATGGAAGATGACTGCCTCGTCAGCATTCGGCTGAGGAGTTGTCTCTTGCCCTGGAAGTCTGAAGTCCTCCTCGTCAGCAAGGGAGCCGTCTGACACCTTCGCGAGCATATCCAGGGTCATCCTAGACTGCCCTAGCTCCCAGGATAGCCGCGCAAGGTCCGCAGGGCTCAAGATCTTCTTCGGGGCCATTGAAGGTTCCGAAGACTACACAAATAAGAGGAAATCAGTATTTTTGGAAAAGCTGCCCTTCGGGACAATCAAAATAATAAAAAAAGGAGGGCAGGCAGACAAACAAAAACAACCTCCACAACATTTCAACCGTAAAAACTTTGTAAAACAAAGTACTACTAGTTCGCACAAAAAGAACACAAGTGTAAATGAACGGCGTCGCAATTGGCACAAGAATCTCGCCGGCAAGCTCGCCGGCGCCGACCCCAAAGAAACGCCGAAACCCCATAACCCAAACTATGCGGGCAAATGGCGAACTTGCAAACTTAGCCGACGATGAAGAACTGCCGAGAACCCGCGGCGATGATCAACTGACGGTGGTGGCGGAAGGAGAGCCCGAGAGCGAGGGAATGGCCGGCGGCAGGAGCGCGAAAGGGCAAACAGACCAGCGTTAGCCGGAAGAAGGCGTAGGAGCGGAAGAACTAGAGGCGGCGGATGGAGTGCGCAAGAGTGAAAGAAACTGACGGCGGGAGGTTATGAGTTTGAAGAGAGTGAAGTGGAAGAAGAACAGTAACACGGCCCATTATATATGAGCCAGTCGCACACGGATGACCGCCGCGTGTCCACATCAATGGCGACGATGCACCGCGTAGAAACCGAGCGGACGCGAAAATAAAAATCCAAAAGAAAAAAGAAAATTCCAACGGACGCCTACAGATCTGATGACACGTGTGACGATTGACGACCAGGATCAACGCGTTAACTTCAAGGTCACTGACATTGTTAGAACGTCAGGTCCAAGTCACATCAACTGGCGAAGATATCCTCGGAAATAAAAAGAAAGAGCATCTTCGGGAACACCACCTCGACGTGGAGAAGGGTGGCTGGATATTCCGGCCAGACACCATGGCGAGGTGGCGACGTGACCGTAAGGGGCTTCTGTTGTAGGGGCAGCCACCCCATCTCCGGAAAAGGTGGGTGTCCACGAAGATGCTGTAAAGACCCTTCGTGAAGATCCTTACCCGATGGAGTAAACAGTGAAACGTGCCTAAGATTGTTCCAAGACCCCTTGGGATAGGAGCAAGGGACTCGGATATCCACGAAGGGTCAGGAGGAAGACGTGAATACTAGTGTTCGCGGTGAAATCTCAAGCTATGAGGATCCTTGAGGTGTCTCCCGAAGGGTGGCAGAGGAGAGGAGCCTCACCAGGACTTCGCGAAGACCCTGCGGAGTGACAGAGTAATCTGTGACCAAGTGCAGGGCTAGAGAACGAGGACTCCGCGACAGCCTCTGACAAGAGCAAATCAAATCAACAACTTTATCTGGCAAAAGCAAATCAAATCAGCAACTTTGTCAGGGTGTGTCCCCCCGAGGGTACATTAGGAATTAGAGCAACTTGAACCGTAAGGAACCTAGCTTAGCCATGGATCTTACGATCAACGATCCAGAGATCAGGGCAGTTTGGGTATCTACCCATGGGTCAGGGTAAGTTGGGTATTTCCCCTGCATGTAAACCCTGACCCCAGAGTTGTATAAATTAATAAACTCATCAATGAAAGAGGCCAAGCATTTTGATCATTCACATTAGCACTAGTTTATTCACTGAGCGCTCTGCTCTCTCACCACCATTTCCCCCGGCGTCCTCTCCTGCACCGGGGAGGGGTGCTGATTCTCACCGTCGGCGGGATTTCCCGACGACAGGTGCAATCACTTTTACGTAGATGATGATAACTTTCTAAATAGTTTTCTTCAGTTTTGACCATTTGATGGAGCCACCCTTGTGCCGAGCAACATAACTGAAAAAATATTAGGGAATGTCAACATGGCAGTAGATAGGGCAAGGAAACAAACCAGCAACCACTCTTTGGCTATGTAGAATCATCGCACGGTGGGCAATTGCCGACATGAATGAGTGACAGACCACTAAAGTTCTGTTTATGCAGAAAACAATTCAACCTTAACAGAGTAATAAAGACAAGAAGATGAAGAATAGGGCACGCCACTTAAAGTTGGGACTCCTACAAAAACCATAAAGCTAAAACAATTGAAAGGTAAATATTATTTAGAAACAGGACAATGGCAATCTATTGTTTCTTGATTAAACAAAGTGCAGATGTGATTCAGTCATTGTTTGCTAGAGGCATGAAGCATCTAAACTAAAACAATGGCAATCCATTGATTTTTGACCCAAAAAAACAAAGTGCATACTATGGTGTAAAAAATAAGAACTACAACTGGTTTCTGTCAATTCTATCAAGATTTTTGAGTTATTGACTTATTTCAGGAATAGTAGGATCAGCATATGTAATACAAATTTTCTTGGTCGATCCCTAAACTATTCATTGCTAGTGCTTTTGATTCAGATGTATGTTGAAGCCTTCGACATAGGACCAAAAAGTAAAACTGTATTCCACTTAGCACTAACCAAGAACTGAACTTGTACAAGACCTAGCAATCTATGTGCTCCTCCTAAATTAAATGCAGAAATTTCAACAATAAAAAAAGACTCTACGAGACAAAGAAACACTTGCATCCAGCACAAGAAAATGCATCCCCTTAAGATTATGTTCAGGATAAAAAATATGGTTGCTTAGATTCAGATCTTGGACTAAAAGGAGGAAGATCTAGCTAGCAATGAGAGAGAGATACCGTTAAGGTAGAGTGTTGCTGCAGCAGTAGTCTGAGAGGATTGAATGGAATTGAGGCGGAGTGCTTCTGTGGCAGCGAGCAAGGACGTAAGGACAATGAGCATTCAGCTTTGTGGCTCTGATGGCTCTTCTTCTTCACCTGAATAAGAAAAACAAAAGTTAGTTTTGTCAGAAATTGTATTATCCACATAATTTATAAAGGGAAAAATCATTATACCTTCGTTTTTTAACTTTTAGTTAACCAATCTTTTCCGCAAACTAAGGCTTCAAGCATTTTAGAAGTTAACGAGCTTCGAGTATCCCCAAGGATCCTACCACCACAGCTGAAAGCAGACTCCAATGACATCGTGGACAGCGGTATGGCAAGGAAGTCTCGAGCCATCATCGATAGCACTGGATACTTTTCTGAGTGTTGCTTCCACGACGACAAGACATTGAATCCATGCTTCTCTCAAACTCTTCTTCTAGATATATATCAAGCTTTGACTTGGGTTCACGTCTCCCTCTTCTTTGGGATCTATATTGTGCAAACTCTTCTTCCAGTTTTCTCTTCCCAAGAATCGGTGAGCCAAGGCTACGACTAGCATCAGAAGTACAAGGAACTGATTGCTCAATATATCTCTTGACAAGTTGCTCGTATTTTTGAAAGTATTTCTTCATCCAGTCCTTAGCTACTTCCATATTGTTGTCAACCTCATCAAGATTTGAACACACCTTTTCATAAAAAAATTGAGGTAATCGAGTTTCTTTAAGGGGTCCAATATAGTACTAATGACAAGAGCCATGTTGAAGTTGTTATTCCAGTATTTGACAAACTTTGCATGCATAGCAGCAGCCAATTCTTTCAAGGATTCATTGGTCTGCCATTGATGGTCCACAAAAGCATGGCTAATGCATAAGATCGTATGCAAGAAAAGATGGGAAGTAGGCTTCCTATATGCTGATACTGCTTTGGTAGCCTCTTTAAAAGCCTTTAGAAAGACCCAAATTGCCTCGGCATTTCTCCACTCTTCATCATCTAGGAAAGGCTCTAGTTTCTCAATAGCATATCTATTTATCACGGTCTTGTATTCCAAGGCTTGTCCAATCATGTTGAATGTTGAATTCCAGCGATTTGGCACATCTAGCTTAAGACCAGCTTTGGATGCAAGATCCATCATAGCGGCTATCACATTAAATGACTGGATTCGAGAAGGTGAACTGTCAATGTGCCTAAGCAAAGGACGTATCTTTTCAAGTGCCATGTGGATATGCTTCATTCCATCCTGAACCATAATATTCAGTACATGTGCAGAACACTTGATGTGGAAATGTTCGCCACCAAACATTAAGTTATGGTTTTGGTTTTCTTTCGTCTGCATGCAGTGTTATTGTTGCTAGCATTATCTAGCGTTAGAGTAAACAGTTTATCTTGGATTCCCCAGCCTGACAGACAATTAGTAATAGCCTCTTCAATTGCTAGACCCGTATGTGGATACTTCGCATCTTTGAAGGCTATTATTTTCTTGTGCAAGTTGAAGTTGCAATCAATGAAGTAAGCAGTGACACACATGTAACCTAAACAATAAAGCTAAAACAATTGAAAGGTAAATATTATTTAGAAACAGGACAATGGAAATCTATTGTTTCTTGATTAAACAAAGTGCAGATGTGATTCAGTCAATGTTTACTAGAGGCATGAAGCATCTTAACTAAAATAATGGCAATCCATTGATTTTTGACCAAAAAAAACAAAGTGCATACTATGGTGTAAAAAATAAGAACTACAACCGGTTTCTGTCAATTCTATCAAGATTTTTGAGTTATTGACTTATTTCAGGAATAGTAGGACCAGCATATGTAATACAAATTATCTTGGTCGACCCCTAAACTATTCATTGCTAGTGCTTTTGATTCAGATGTATGTTGAAACTAACCTTCGACATAGGACCAAAAAGTAAAACTGTATTCCACTTAGCACTAACCAAGAATTGAACTTGTACAAGACCTAGCAATCTATGTGCTCCTCCTAAATTAAATGCAGAAATTTCAACGATAAAAAAGAAGACTCTATGAGACAAAGAAACACTTGCATCCAGCACAAGAAAATGCATCCCCTTAAGATTATGTTCAGGATAAAAAATATGGTTGCTCAGATTCAGATCTTGGACTAAAAGGAGCAAGATCTAGCTAGCAATGTGAGAGAGATACCGTTAAGGTAGAGTGTTGCTGCAGTAGTAGTCTGAGAGGATTGAATGGAATTAAGGCGGAGTGCTTCTGTGGCAGCGAGCAAGGACGTAAGGACAGTGAGCATTCAGCTTTGTGGCTATGATGGCGCTTCTTCTTCACCTGAATAAGAAAAACAAAAGTTAGTTTTGTTAGAAATTGTATTATCCACATAATTTATAAAGGAAAAATCATTATACCTTCGTTGTTTTCACTTTTAGTTAACCAATCTTTTCCGCAAACTAAGGCTTCAAGCATTTTAGAAGTTAACGAGCGTCGAGTATCCCCAAGGATCCTACCACCACAGCTGAAAGCAGACTCCGATGACACCGTGGACAGCAGTATGGCAAGGAAGTCTCGAGCCATCATCGATAGCACTGGATACTTTTCTGAGTGTTGCTTCCACCACGACAAGACATTGAAATCCGTGCTTCACTCAAACTCTTCTTCTAGATATATATCAAGCTCTGACTTGGGTTCACGTCTCCCTCTTCTTTGGGATCTATATTGTGCAAACTCTTCTTCCAGTTTTCTCTTTCCAAGAATCGGTGAGCTAAGGCTACGACTAGCATCAAAAGTACAAGCAACTGATTGCTCAATATTTCTCTTCACAAGTTGCTCGTATTTTTGAAAGTATTTCTTCATCCAGTCCTTAGCTAATTCCACATTGTTGTTAACCTCATCATGATTTGAACACACCTTTTCATAAAAAAGCTCGAGGTAATCGAGTTTCTTTAAGGGGTCCAATATAGTACTAATGACAAGAGCTGTGTTGAAGTTGTTATCCCAGTATTAGACAAACTTTGCATGCATAGCAGCAGCCAATTTTTTTAGGGATTCATTGGTCTGCCATTGATGGTTCACAAAAGCATGCCTAATGCATAAGATCGTATGCAAGAAAAGATGGGAAGTAGGCTTCCGATCTGCTGATACTGCCTTGGTAGCCTCTTCAAAAGCCTTTAGAAAGACCCAAATTGCCTCGGCATTTCTCCACTCTTCATCATCTGGGAAAGGCTCTAGTTTCTCAATAGCATATCTATTTAGCACGGTCTTGTATTCCAAGGCTTGTCCAATCATGTTGAATGTTGAATTCCAGCGATTTGGCACATCTAGCTTAAGACCAGCTTTGGATGCAACACCCATCCTAGCGGCTATCACATTAAATGACTGGATTCGAGAAGGTGAACTGTCAATGTGCCTAAGCAAACGACGTATCTTTTCAAGTGCCATGTGGATATGCTTCATTCCATCCTGAACCATAATATTCAGTACATGTGCAGAACACTTGATGTGGAAATGTTCGCCACCAAACATTCGGTTATGGTCATGGTTTTCTTTCAACAGTCTGCATGCAGTGTTATTGTTGCTAGCATTATCTAGCATTAGAGTAAAAAGTTTATCTTGGATTCCCCAGCCTAACAGACAATTAGTAATAGCCTCTTCAATTGCTAGACCCGTATGTGGATACTTCGCATCTTTGAAGGCTATTATTTTCTTGTGCAAGTTGAAGTTGCAATCAATGAAGTGAGCAGTGACACACATGTAACCTAAGTTTTGTACTGAAGTCTGTCGCGCCCCTTCTCGGCTTACCTAGCGAGAACGGTCGGACCTGCACTAGGCCCTGGATCAGTAGGCTAGTGCAAGAGTTACACAGCTGGAATCATTTCATACATCGGTGTCCAAATATTACATAACAGCGATCATCCGATCGCATTAGTAGCAAACGGCATTTAAGCCTTAATTCTGAGACCAAAATTCATCGAGTAGCGGAAATCTCCCAAAAGGCAACTTGCAAGTTCAAAAGAATAACAAAATCACACCAAGGTGTGTAACCACACACGATCGTGGAGCGATAAACCCTATCTTAAGCAACTACTCCTGGTCACAGCATCGAGGATCTCCTTCCTCATGACAATCGTAGGCATCTTCCTCGGCGGGCTCCTCCATGTCTAAAGATAGATATTTATGCGAGGTCGGTGTCATCCAAACACCGGCGAGCTAACACCCAACCCAATGCATTTAGTGATAGAGGTTTCAAAGGAAAGGCTGGGTTTATTTATTTGCATGAAAGCCGTTTGGAAATGAAAGCCTATAACTTAGCAGTTTAACCAAATTCCTGTCAAATTGATTATTTATCATATTTCCTTTTCAATGCACAACCAATCCCATGGCGGTTTCAAGTACTCGCCAAACGTTCTCTTCCCACTCCGCCATCATCTTAGAGTGTGGCGCTTTCGTTAATGGATCACATTCCCGACAAAGTACCCGGTCTCGTCCTAGGCGGGTTGCCGACCCACGCTAGACTCACGGCTCTCTGTAGAATGGACCTAGATCATCCTCGAGATGACGACATGAAACTGTCTTCACCTCAAGCATGGCGGCGAGAGAGAGTGCGCCCGCAGTCGTAACTACCCTGAATCCCCAATACTTGCACTACATGCGATGGCGGCGCGTTGTGGTGTTAGGAACTATCTCCCTGAGCGAGATAGTCGAAGGCGTCTGCTGTGCATCCTCGATGCACCCGTGCGGGGAATCCTTGATTCAGCCCGGCCGATCCACTAAGGGCCTCACCCTTATGCACTTCCTTCTTGACTAACTTCGCACCCTCCGTGTGAATCACGATGTGGCGGAACCCCTCCTTTTGGGGCAGCGCCGCGGCATTACAGCGGATCTCGCCAAGGCGCTCTCTTCCATGCACTACGTATGTGGGCGATTAGCTTCCTCAAATCACGTAGCCCGGCTACTCCATCTCTTACCCAATGCGGACCCGATGCGCATTGCGGCACATCACAACCATACACACACCGGCATGCCAGCCCAAATTCGATTAACCATATTCAATGTGTGATCATGTCCGGTGAATGTCGGTTCACCGTTCGAGGCAATTCTAAGCCTAAAATTAATAGTTGGACTGAGCAATGTCTAAGCAAGATTTTAACCAAGACTTAGGAGTCTAAATCAGTTTATTTAAATTAACCAGGCTACCAAGGGTGATCATCAAAGCGATCAATAGCAAAGCCAAATGACGATGATTAATTCAAGGTAACATCATCATGGTAAATTGATGACAAGTAAATAAATGGCATGATATATCATGATTGAACAAATAGGCATAAGTACTTAAAAGGGCATGCGGTTTAATCTTGTAAAATAAATACTTTAGAAATCAGGATTCAATATGATATTATTGGATGTTAACTCGCACTAGGGAAAGCGCATCCTCTCCTAGTAAAAGCAACACTATTAAGGATAGGTATTAACTCGCACTAGGAAAATCGAGATTCTCCTAGTAAAAGCAAACTCCTTTGAGGGTAGATATTAACTCGCCTTGGGAATTGAAGTCCGGTCTTGTGCGGAGTCCTCGAGCAGTGTTTCCGGATCCTCTACGTCTAAGCGGAGAATCAACAATTCATCATAAACACGATCGGCGAAGAAGAGAATGATGCATGAAATGCAATCGAGGTCGCTTCGTATTCGCTCATTTACGATTCCTATGTTTAACTATCTACATGAATCCATATATATATATATATATATCGAGAAAGTTCCATGATCCTTCTAAATAATGAATCATAAGCGGAATGGCCGCGAAGTGCTTGTGAGATGATGCACATGATACATGTATATATATGTGTAATGAAATTTCTACCCTAATTAACCCAATAGGACAAAATATGGTTTTATCGTCTTTTAAAGTACTTTAAATAGTTAGAATATGTTAACATGATACATGTAGCTAGTTATTCATGTTTCCTAATTATACCAATATTGAGTTAACATGTAATTAGGAAACATATTATAGGTTATACTATATTCACCTAGGTCCAAAAGTCATTTATCGGCATCCATGATTTTCTTATGTTTAACTTAATTGTTAATCTATTTTTAATACACAACATTCTATTTTTTCTTATTTTTATATGAATTAATACCTAAAATAAGCAATGGATTTAATCTAGGAACCGTGTTAGGATTCTTGTGTGAGGTACTATTTTTATTAAATCCAACACAAGCTCTAGTATTTACCCTAATTTTTCCGAAATTTTTAATGATATCTACCTATTTTAAATAAATCGTTTCTATTCTTGTCTTTGTTTTATTTATAAAATCTGGGAAAAAGGGTGAACAATCTTGGTAAACGCTAACTTCATGGCCGAGCCAACCACGTCGAAGCGTGCCGGAAAAGCGTAACTTCGCGAGTGAAAGTATTTGGGGTTCATAGGCGCCTCATACTTACTCGACATGTGGGACCGAGGGCCCACATGTCGGCAACGTGAAGAAACCGCTGGAGTTTTAAATCCCTTGGCCGACACTGTTGGGCCCACTGTCGACCACACACGATGAAGCCGCACGGATCTTAAGCGCGGATCGGACGGCTCGCCGTCATCGTCTTCCTCCGTGGCGCTTCGCCGCGGCGAGGCTTATCCGACGGCTAACCGAGCTAGGGTGCACCGTTTGGGCGTTCTTGGGTTCGGTGGAATCGGTGAGCTAACGCGCATCTAGGGGTGCCCTTGTCGAGGCGAAGCGGCGGACGCGGCGAGCCATGCCCGGCGGCGAACCGCCTACGGCGGACATGAGTAAATGACCTAGGGTCGAGCTTATGGAAAAATAAGCGCGCATGAGCTATCGCGGGGTTAGTGGGTGCTACCGAGCAAAAAGGTGGTCGAGGGCACGGTTGGATCGGCGCGCGTCCACGTGCGGGTCCAAGCAAGGAAAAGCGGCGCTCAAGATCTTTGGGAAGACCGTGGCCCGGCCAAAAGAGGGAGCACGGTGTGAGGGAAGGCAGTGAAGCTCACCGAGCAAGGGCTTGCCGCGGCTCACCAGAGATGATGATCGGCGTCCCGTGCAGGTCCGGAAAGCAAGGAAGAACAAGGCGGTCGGCGGTGGCGATAAGCGTTCGACGAGCTCGGGATGACTCAGACCAATTCCTTGGCGGGGAGCTTCACGAGGTCATGGCGAAACAAGCGAGACAATGTGGAGACTAGGGAGGTCTGGTTTGGGCGGGCGACGTGAGAGTGAAAAGAGGGAGAAAACGGCCGATGTGGCGCGTGGCATATAAGCTCGGTCCGAGCTCGGCTCTTGACCAGCGATCGCGAAGATGTGAGGCGGTCCTGAGAGGAGCTCTAGTGCTCATTGGCTAGGCTGGGCGGTGGCTTGTTGTGCGGCGAATGTCTGAGCCGGGCGAGATGGCTTGTTTCGGCGGCATTACCCGGCCGAGAGCAGCGGCGGTGCGGGGGCATCGATGGCGCGACCAAGTCGACCATTGGGCAAGGTGGGCGGTGCTGGAACTCCACGCTGAGCCGGCCGACAAGACGGCAAGTCGTCCATGCGGCGGCTGCGGCAGCATGCGATGGCAGCGTCGCGTCATGGTCGGAGGTGGGGTCCACAGGTCGAGCGACACACACAAGCGCCAATTGAAGATCTTCCCGAGATTGAGGCGGGGAGTGATGGTTGAGCCGGGTGGAAGGCTGCGGCGGCGGCGAAAGCGTTGACCAAATGCCGCAAGCGAAAGGAATAGGAAGTCGCCATGTGGGCCCTACCAGGTCAAATTGGTCAACACCGAGTCAAACTATCTATTAGGGTTTAAACTAATCTATGGATTTTTCACAGGATTTTTAGGGCAATATAACATATTTAGGCTTATGTGATTATGTGTATACATATATATATATATACATATATATATATATATATGTGTATATGGATGTTTTATGAATATGAAAATATATTCCCAATTTAAGGTCCATTAGAATCTTATATTTCAACAATTTCTTAAATAGTGCTATAAATTATAAATTCTTATGCAAGGGTTTATTAATTAGCTATTTAGTGCTTTATTCAAACAAAAATCATCAATTTCAAATGGCTTCTAAAGTCTAGAAATGTGTGTTTGTCACATAGAAATTTTACGGAAACGTCATAGCTTATGCAATGGTGCGTAAGTGTTTTCAAAATATTATCATAACTTTGGGTCATTACAAATCCTCCCCTAAAAACAAATCTCGACCTCGAGATTGATATTTCTATGAAGCGAATAGGTAGGGAATTCTTGGCGCATTTTCTCTTGGTTCCCATGAAAGCTGTCCTCCGGATTGATTGCTCCATTGCACCTTGCAAAGTCGAATGGTCTTATTCTTGAGCTTCTTTTCCTGAGTCTCTAATATTTGAATAGGCTTGACTTGATATCCCAAGTTGGGTTGTAGGGTGTCGTGACGGTGAACTACTTCTCCTTGAGTTTTCTCAAACACTTTCAGAGTTGGGACACGTGAAACACGTTGTGAACTTCTCCCAACTCCTTGGGAAGGTCAAGTTAAATGGCGACCATACCCTTACGAGACAAGGCTGGATAAGGTCCCACAAACCTTGGGGCCAATTTTCCCTTGACTTGAAATCTTCTTGTTCCCTTGAAGGGTGAGATCTTGAGATACACATAGTCTCCAACTTCGAAAGATAGGTCCCTCCGACGATGGTCGGCATAACTCTTTTGTCGGGATTGGGCGGCAAGCAATTGCTTCCTAATCGTTTTGACCTTTGCTTGACTTCTTGCGGGTGTTCCTTCCAAATACCGCCCTTCTCGGACTTCGGACCAATAAAGAGGGTCCTACATTTTCTTCCGTATAGAGCTTCAAAAGGTGACATTTGCGGTCGCTTTGATAATCTGTTGTTATAAGCAAATTCATAAGGTAACCATTTTTCCCATTCTATTTGAATTCCAAAGCACAAGCTTCAAGCATGTCTTCTAGAGTTTGAATAGTCCTTTCCGTTTGTCCGTCGGTTTGAGGGTGGTAGGTCAAGCTAAATGACAATTTGGTGCAGAGGCACTATGGAGTTCTTCCCAAAACTTTGAGGTAAACTGTGATCCACGATCGATATAATTCTCTTGGGAACTCCATGAAGGCTTACTATCAAGGCGATGAATAGTTACGCTAGTTTGCTACCCTTGTGAGTGGTTTTGACGGGATAAAATGAGCTACCTTGGTCAACCGGTCTACAATTACCCATATAGAGTCATGTCCACTTCGAGACCGGGAAGTCCTATAATAAAGTCCATGGTCACTTCATCCCACTTCCATTCAGGATTTTGATTGGTTGCATAACCTGCTTTGGGCGTTGGTGTTCGCCTTCACCGAGCAGCGAGGTATTACATTTGGCCACATATTACGCTACATCTCGTTTCATTCGGGGCCACGGAAGATTGCCCTCGGATCTTGGTACATTTTGTACATCCCGGTGTATGGAAAACGGTGACTCGTGTGCTTCTTTTAAGATTTCTTCCTTTAATTCCGGGTCGTGAGGCACAAAGATCCTCTTCTCCATCCAAAGAATTCCTTGTTCGTCCTTAACAATTTTTGTTCAAAACCCTATTCATCGGTCCTTGAGCCTAAGGGTACTGGGATGATCTTGTTGCTTATCTTTGATCTGATCGATCGATCTGGTGAACCGTGATGTTGGCTAATTCTCCAGATTTTACGAGATTCGGGCATAACTTATTCAATTCTTCGATGCGCGCTTCGAGGAGGTATCTTCTGAGTATTCATGTCTTCTCCCGGGATCACCATCGAAGTTACCTTGGTTCTTTACGCTTAGAGCATCTGCCACCACGTTGGCCTTGCAGTGTGGTATAATATATTTAGGTCGTAATCTTTAATCAACTCTAACCACCTTCTTTGCCTCATATTGAGGTTGGCTTGGGTGGCGTATTTTAGGCTTTTGTGATCCGTGTAGATGTCACATTGTTTTCCCATCGAAAAATGTCTCCATAGCTTGAGTGCATGAACTACGGCAGCAAGTTCTAGGTCATGGGTTGGGTAATTGTCCTCGTGCTTGCAAGCTCGCCGTGATCGTCGCCACAACCTTGCCATCTTGCATCAATACACATCCTAATCCTTGTCGGGAAGCGTCACGGTATACTTCAAACTTCTTGGCGATATTAGGTGTGGCCAAACAGAGTGGTGGTCGAAGGGTTTTGAGCTTCGAAACCGAGTTCACAATCTTCGGTCCATTCAAACTTCCTTTCCTTTTTCGATAGCTGAGTTAGTGGTCGGAAATTTTGAGAATCCTTCGATGAAACGCCGATAATATCTGCGGACCTAGAAAATCTGCAATTTCCTTCTGATGGCGGTGTTTTCCAATTCATGACCGTGTCTATCTTAGATGGGTCCACTTTAATTCCTTGGCAGATATAATATGTCCCAAGAAACCGACATCACTAATCCAAAATTCACATTTGCTATATTTTGCATATAGCTTATGCTCTCTGAGTTTATCCAACACCGCTCTCGTGTGCTTCTCATGCTCTTCGTCCGATTTGGAGTACACAAGGATGTCGTCAATGAAGACGACAACAAACTTGTCAAGGTATTCCATTAGGATTAAATTCATGAGGTTCATGAAATAGGCGGTGCATTGGTTAACCCAAAAGACATGACCAAATATTCAAACAGGCCATACCGAGTGGTGAAGGCTGTTTTGGGTATATCATCCTTCGCACCTTTACTTGATGGTATCCAGATCGAAGGTCGATCTTGGAAAAACGTGTAGCTCCTTGGAGTTGGTCAAACAGTCATCGATCTGGGCGAGAGGATACTTATTTTTAATAGTGGCGGCGTTCAGCGCCCTATAGTCCACCACTAATCTTCGTCCACCATCCTTCTTATCCACAAACATGGCGGGGCATCCCCAGCGAGATGAGCTTGGCGGATCAAACCCTTGCTTAATAAGTCGTCGAGCTTGTTTCTTGAGTTCTTCTAATTCTTCCGAGTTCATCTTAAAATATGTTTTGTAGATTGGGGCTGTACAGTGTTAACTCTATAACAAACTCTACCTCTCGGTCAGCGGTAGTCCGTAAGTCATCCGGAATACGTCCAAATATTCTTGGACTACCTTTACCTTACTCGGGTTGTCTTCCTTGAGGTACCAGATGGCTCTACCCCATCTGTAGGGTTCATCTACCTTCCATACTCTTTCAAACACACCATCCTTTACAAGCGACTTCGACTTGGCGCAATCTAATACTCCCTTATAGAGTCTTAGCCAATCCATGCCGATTATGACATCAACTCCTAATCCGGACATGACCATTAGGTCGAAATAGAATCCTACTCTTTCCTTCCTTATTTCTACCCATTTGCGGGACCTATAGGCCTTAAGTATCCCAACGGAGATCTAATGGTGAAGGGCTTATTAAGAGGAAAGGTTTGTAGCTGGTGCTTATCTCGTATTCTTGTGAAATAAAGGAATGTGATGCACGAAATCAAATAAAACTTGTCTTTGGGAGTCGTGAAGTCCAAGCGTACCCACAAGTACTCCTTCATCTTCTTGTCTTTTCTGCAGTGATATTGTTGAGTCTCCCACGTCCCATACCTTGAGCTTGATTCTGCGGTGGGCGACCTCTGCCACGACCACTGCACAACATTCCCTTGAGGTTTCTTGCGATTCGACTAGGGCGGTTGGCGGCATAGTGTCGGTGGTGGCATAGGTAGCGATTACTGTCATCCTATTTTGGGTGCACGGTGCATTGCGAGGGAGCGATTGGTGCTTAGTACTGAAAACCAGAGATTCGGCACCGCGCCCACCCCTCATAGCATATCCTCGGTTGAACATGGAAGATTCTTTCCGGCTCTCGAGGAGGTTGAGGTTGGAATTGTCCCAGACGGCTTGACCCGGCGACCGTGACGTTCAGCCATCTTCTTGCTTACGCGAGATCCTCGCCCTTCAAGTCCCTTTCCAACACCAAGGCCTTGTTGACTAACCGGTGGAAGTTTTGATACTCCAAAATCCTAAGGCGGGATTTGTCTGAAAATCCATCCCTTCTAGGAACCAATCTATCTTTTCGGCTTCATTGTGGATGTCTTGGGGGCATATTTTGCAAGCTCATTGAACTTAGTAAGATATTCGAAATTGTCATCGTCCCTTGAGAGAGTCTGCGAACTCATACTTCTTCATCTGGTAATTCCTATGGGTATGTGAAAATTTCTCAAGCGAGGGCAAATTCTTCCCATGGAATGAATCCTTGGGCGGGGAACATAAAGCGGCACTTCAAAGATTATCGGCTTGTTGAGCTTCGTCGGCATCTCCATCTTGGCGAGTTCATTTTCTTCCATTTCTTCTTCATCCACACTGGCGGGTGGCGACATAATTATCCCACCACACACTGCGGGTCCTACTAGCGGTGGGAGGCCAGCGTACTTTCTCCATTTACGGACATCGATCAACTCGTGTTCTTGGTCACGGTCGTAACCGGTCTTACGCTTCCATGGGATCGGTAGCTTGCGAAAGGTAGGGGATTGGTTCGCATAAAGGCAAGATGTTTGGATCCTCATTTCGATTCTGTCACTTTCTTTGGTTGAGCGATACTTGACCCAACATCCGTGCTTGATAAGCTAAGACACAGGCCATGGTTGGGTCTCTGCTTGGGAGGAGGTAGATTACCTCGGCCTCGGCCATGCCACGACCTCTAGGCTGGCAAGACCACGGGCTTGGCCAGCTCCTTGGCCTGGCGGCGGCGCATGCCTAGATCTGCCCCTTGGCCACGGCGACTCCACGACCACGTACCATCTGCATGACGGTGATCCTTAACATTATAGCTAAATATGCATGCATGAGGCCAATATCAAAGAAATCGAATAAATGCAGCCACTTAAACGCTTGTCATTTAAGATACCCAAAAGCGGCAATAGTCAAATCGGTTTTACATCATACCACAAAAGTACAATTATCGACACGGATACAAGTCGCCAATCATCTACTATGGCGAAACAAAAGACACATTTCCGATCTAGGTCGGTCTGTCAAGCTAACTAGCTACTCAAGGGCGGGACGACGAGTGTAAACTATCACCGGTCTCCCAACCGGGTAGCAGTGGAAGTAGCCAGAAGTCCTCTAGCGATCGTTGAGAAGGCCAAAGAATAACAGCGATGGGTGGCTCAACCGGGGAGCAAGTAGGTCCACGGAGGTCTCCGAGTCGAAGAGTACTCTGCAGGATGACAAAGAGGTCGTGAGGAAGTGTCGTGACGAGAATCCCCACCAAGGCACTAGGAGGAAGACCCGCTTCCGCATGGTAGTCGCGGCGGTTAGGTACTCAGTGGAGGAAACGAGGACCCGGAGGGGAAAGGAAGGGTCCTCGCTTCTTTGTCGCGCTAACCGGGCAAGTCTTGAGTCCTTTGGCGTCTACTCATCGTCGAGGCTAGCGGCGTAGTGGTGAAAACGCCGTCCACCACCCGCAGCGGTTGTCTGCTGTCTGAAGAGAGTAGCGGAGGAAGCCGATCTCCTCAAGAGCGCTTGCCACGGTCTGTCTCCGCTACTGGAGAAGGCGCGCAACCCTCTCAAGTGGTCCCTCGGTGAAGGCGGGCATTGGTAAAGCACGGAGAAGTCGGAAGTCTTTGAAAGGAAGGTCGGGCGAAAGAAGTGCCCTCGAAGTCGTCGTGGTACCTCTCCTGTAGCCCCGTATCGCCAATCTTGCCGCATCATCGATAGCAGGTGCAAGTGGTCCCGGCCGTCTCAGATCCTGGTGTGGGCCCTCGTGTCCAGTGGTGGTAGTAGACTCGAACCTCTACAATGTACCCTAAGCGGGCAGGTACTGAGCGAGCCTCCGTATAGCAAGGGCGGTCGTTAAAGCACGTGAAGTCCGACAACCTGGCGGAGGACAAGAACCATCTGGTGGCGTGCAAAGGGTCGTCAGAATCAAGTAGGTAGCACGCTCGAGAAAAAAGTCGTGGGAAACACGCTCATCCATCTACAAAAACGAAAGAAGAATTCCTTTAAGTAAGAAATAGTATAGTTGTGAAAGTTAAAAGATAAGATATACAAGAGCAGTTTTGGAAAATTTTTTTTTTTTTTATAAACTATCGCAATCCTTAGCTAGCGGCGGGGTTTAGGGTTCTCTGATCGTATGCTCGATACCGGCTCTTGTCGCGCCCTTCTCGGCTTACCTAGCGAGAACGGTCGGACTGCACTAGGCCTGGATCGAGAGGCTAGTGCAAGAGTTACACACCGGAATCATTTCATACATCGGTGTCCAAATATTACATAACAAATATCATCCGATCGCATTAGTAGCAAACGGCATTTAAGCCTTAGTCTGAGACCAAAATTCATCGAGTAGCGGAAATCTCCCAAAAGGCAACTTGCAAGTTCAAAAGAATAACAAAATCACACCAAGAATTGTGTAACCACACACGATCGTGGAACGCACTAAACCCTATCTTAAGCAACTACTCCCGGTCACAGTGCATCGAGGATCTCCTTCCTCATGACAATCGTAGGCATCTTCCTCGACGGGCTCCTCCATGTCTAAAGATAGATATTTATGCGAGGTCGGTGTCATCCAAACACCGGCGAGCTAACACCCAACCCAATGCATTTAGTGATAGAGGTTTCAAAGGAAAGGTGGGTTTATTTATTTGCATGAAAGCCGCTTTGGAAATGAAAGCCTATAACTTAGCGCTTTAACCAAATTCCTGTCAAATTGATTATTTATCATATTTCCTTTTCAATGCACAACCAATCCCATGGCGGTTTCAAGTACTCGCCAAACGTTCTCTTCCCACTCCCGCCATCATCTTCCGAGTGTGGCGCTTTCGTTAGGATCACATTCCCGACAAAGTACGGTCTCGTCCTAGCTGGGTTGCCGACCCACGCTAGACTCACGGCTCTCAGAAGAATGGACCTAGATCATCCTCGAGATGACGACATGAAACTGTCTTCACCTCAAGCATGGCGGCAGACAAGGTACGCCCGCAGTCGTAACTATCCCTGAATCCCCAATACTTGCACTACCGCGCGATGGCGGCGCGTTGTGGTGTTAGGAACTATCTCCCTGAGCAGGATAGTCGATGGCGTCTGCACTGTGCATCCTCGATGCACCCGTCTGGGGAATCCTTGATTCAGCCCACCGATCCACTAAGGGCCTCACCCTTATGCACTTCCTTCTTGACTAACTCGCACCCTCCGTGTGAATCACACGATGTGGCGGAACCCTCCTTTTGGGGCAGCGCCGCGGCATTACGCGGATCTCGCCGCTCTCTTCCATGCACTACGTATGTGGGCGATTAGCTTCCTCAAATCACGTAGCCCACTACTCCATCTCTTACCCAATGCGGACCCGATGATTGCGGCACATCACAACCATACACACACGGCATGCGAGCCCAAATTCGATTAACCATATTCAATGTGTGATCATGTCCGGTGAATGTCGGTTCACCGCTCCGAGGCAATTCTAAGCCTAAAATTAATAGTTGGACTGAGCAATGTCTAAGCAAGATTTTAACCAAGACTTAGGAGTCTAAATCAGTTTATTTAAATTAACCAGGCTACCAAGGGTGATCATCAAAGCGATCAATAGCAAAGCCAAATGACAGATGATTAATTCAAGGCAACATCATCATGGTAAATTGACAGCAAGTAAATAAATGGCATGATATATCATGATTGAACAAATAGGCATAAGTACTTAAAAGGGCATGCAGTTTAATACTGTAAAATAAATACTTTAGAAATCTGGGATTCAATATGATATTATTGGATGTTAACTCGCACTAGGGAAAATCGAGATTCTCCCTAGTAAAAGCAAACTCCTTTGAGGGTAGATATTAACTCGCCTTGGGAATTGAAGTCCGGGTCTTGTGCGGAGTCCTCAAACAGTGTTTCCGGATCCTCTACGTCTAAACGGAGAATCAACAATTCATCATAAACACGATGCGGCGAAGAAGAGAATGATGCATGAAATGCAATCGAGGTCGCTTCGATTCGCCATTTACGATTCCTATGTTTAACTATCTACATGAATCCATATATATATATATATATATCGAGAAAGTTCCATGATCCTTCTAAATAATGAATCATAGCGGAATGGCCGAAGTGCTTGTGAGATGATGCACATGATACATGTATATATATGTGTAATGAAATTTCTACCCTAATTAACCCAATAGGACAAAATATGGTTTTATCGTCTTTTAAAGTACTTTAAATAGTTAGAATATGATAACATGATACATGTAGCTAGTTATTCATGTTTCCTAATTATACCAATATTGAGTTAACATGTAATTAGGAAACATATTATAGGTTATACTATATTCACCTAGGTCCAAAAAGTCATTTATCGGCATCCATGATTTTCTTATGTTTAACTTAATTGTTAATCTATTTTTAATACACAACATTCTATTTTTCTTATTTTTATATGAATTAATACCCTAAAATAAGCTTAATGGATTTAATCTAGGAACCGTGTTGATTCTTCGTGTGAGGTACTATTTTTATTAAATCCAACACAAGCTCTAGTATTTACCCTAATTTTTCCAGAATTTTTAATGATATCTACCTATTTTAAATAAATCGTTTCTATTTATGTCTTTGTTTTATTTATAAAATCTGGGAAAAATTGAACAATCTTGGTCGCCCGCTAACTTCATGGCCGAGCCAACCACGTCGAAGACGTGCCGGAAGGCGTAACTCATGAGTGAAAGGCGGGGTTCATAGGCGCCTCCAGCACCTCGACATGTGGGACCGAGGGCCCACATGTCGGCAACGGAAGAAACCGCGCGGGAGTTTTAAATCGCATAAGCGCCCGACAGTGGGCCCACTGTCGGCGACCACACACGATGAAGCCGCATGGATCTTAAGCGCGGATCGGACGGCTCGCCGTCATCGTCTTCCTCCGCCGGCGCTTCGCGGCGAGGCTTATCCGACGCTAACCGGAGCTAGGGTGCACCGTTTGGGGCGTTCTTGGGTTCGGTGGAATCGGTGAGCTAACGCGCATCTAGGGGTGCCCTTGTCGAGGCGAAACGGCGGACGCGGCGAGCCATGCCCGCGGCGGGCCGCTACCGGCGGACATGAGTAAATGACCTAGGGTCGAGCTTATGGAAAAATAGCGCGCATGAGCTATCTGCGGGGTTAGTGGGTGCTACCGAGCAAAAAGGTGGTCGGGGCACGGTTGGATCGGCGATCCCGTCGCATGGTCCGAAAGGAAGGCGGCGCGCTCAAGATCTTTGGGGAAGACCGTGAAGCCTGGGCCAAAAGAGGGAGCACGGTGTGAGGGAAGACAGCGGCTCACCGAGCAAGGGCTTGCCGCCAAGCTCACGAGATGATGATCGGCGTCCCGTCGCGGTCCGAAACAAGGAAGAACCGGCGGTCGGCGGTGGCGATAGCGTTCGACGAGCTCGGGATGACTCGCACCAATTCCTTCGGGCAGAGCTTCACGAGGTCATGGCGAAACAAGCGAGACAATGTGGAGACTAGGAGGTCTGGTTTGGGCTGGCGACGTGAGAGTGAAAAGAGGGAGAAAACGGCCGATGTGGCGCGGTGGCATATAAGCTCGGTCCGAGCTCGGCTCTTGACCAATGGTCGCGCGAAGATGTGAGACGGTCCAGAGGAGCTCTAGTGCTCATTGGCTAGCTGGGCGGTGGCTTGTTGTGGCGAATGTCCGAGCCGGCGGCGAGATGGCTTGCTTTCGGCGGCATTGCCAAATGCCGACGCAGCGGTGCGGGGGCATCGATGGCGCGACCAAGTCGGCCATTGGGCAAGGTGGGCGGTGCTCGAACTCCACGCAGCAGCCGCCGACAAAACGGCAAGTCGTCCGCATGGCGAAAGCAGTGCAGCAGCGAGCGGCAGCAGCGTCGCGTCATGGTCGGAGGTGGGGTCCACAGGTCCAGCGACACACACAAGCCGCCAATTGAAGATCTTCCCGAGATTCGGGCGAGTGATGGTTGAGCGGGTGGAAGGCGGCGGTGGCGGCCAGCGTTGACAAATGCCGCAAGGGCGAAAAGGAATAGGAAGGCGCCATGTGGGCCCTACCAGGTCAAATTGGTCAACACTCGAGTCAAACTCTCTATTAGGGTTTAAACTAATCTATGGATTTTTCCTGGGATTTTTAGGGCAATATAACATATTTAGGCTTATGTGATTATGTGTATACATATATATATATATATACATATATATATATATGTGTGTGTATGGATGTTTTATGAATATGAAAATATATTCCCAATTTAAGGTCCATTAGAATCTTATATTTCAACAATTTCTTAAATAGTGCTATAAATTATAAATTCTTATGCAAGGGTTTATTAATTAGCTATTTAGTGCTTTATTCAAACAAAAATCATCAATTTCAAATGGCTTCTAAAGTCTAGAAATGTGTGTTTGTCACATAGAAATTTTACGGGAAACGTCATAGCTTATGCAATGGTACAGAAGTGTTTTCAAAATATTATCATAACTTTGGGCTGTTACAAAGTCCACATATCAGAGGTCAGACAAACGTGAGAATCAAGATTTTGTAGCTCAGTGCACAAATCTTGCTTCATTCTCTCAAATAAATTGATGCAATCATTACGAATTGTCTGACGCCCAACAACTTTAAAGGTTGGTTGCATTGAGGTCATCCAATCCTTAAAGTATGGGTTATCAAATTTCTGAAATGGAATCTCCGCATGCACACAATACTTAACCACCATCTCACGTGCTCTTTCAGGATCAAAAACAAACAAAGCATGTGATGGTTGTTTCTTTATAGTTGCTATGAATCTCTTCCTATCGGCATCAGCAATGGTGGGGCATGACTCAGCAACATGACTCCTGAAACTACTAGTCCAGACTTCGGGTTACATGTGAGCTTTAGTTGGCAATATTTGCAAATAGCTTTTGGGACACCATCAACTATGACTACATTCTGCTCGAAGTGCTCCCAAACTTTTGATCTCCTATTTGGAGTAGGAAAGGAAAGCTCTTCTAAGGAATCTGCAGAACTAGAAACCTCCGACATATTTAGAAACCTAGTTGTTAATAAATATTGGCAAACGTGTTGAAGAGAAATAATGAATTAGCATTCTAATATCTTCTAAGAAAGTGAACCTTATCTATGCAACCATATGAATTAGCTATCTAAGCAACCATATGAATTAGCTATCTAATAAACCATATGTATTAGAATTCTAAGCAACATATGGGGAAAGCACTATTTTTTTCCATACAACAAAACCATCAATATAGTTAGATGTAGAAGTGTACCTTGGCCCTTTGGGCAATTTAAGCAGAGGATGGACTAGTTAAGGACGGGAGGGAGGCGGCGGCTAGGCGAGGTGGAGGGGAGGGATCCAGCCCATTTCAGATTTCAGACCATTAGAACCCATTCAAAGAAGCCCAACTCAAAATCCAAACCATGCCACCCATTCCCACCAAAACCATTAGCAGGCCTAGACCAGACGAATGGGCGGTAATGGAATCATTGCCACCAAAGTAAACTATCACCAAAGAAGGGTTGCACATGTGAATCCTAAGGCAAATGGGTCGTAAAAAATTAGCAATTTTAATTTGGTAAACAGACAACTAATTTTGTGAATCATAAAACAGATAGTACTAGAATTATAAGCATCTTATTCTCAAAAAATAAAGAAGTTTAAGTATCTCTTAGACAATAGCCATGGGAGGTTTACTCTGCTAACATAAGGTGGACAAATAGATTTTCATTGTATTTCCTTTTCATGTACAACAATCTGGTACACACTGATTTACACTAGGCAAGCATCACAGAATTATCATTTTTGGTATACTCTAGAAATAATTGCAAGCAATCAACAACTTAGGTTAGTGCGAGTTCAAATCTATGCTGCAAAAGTAAAGATTACAATGTTGGAACTTGGCACCTGTCTAGAATTTTTATGTCCAGAATTATTAGGCTGTAAGATTTATATTTTGAACTCAAAAAGGATTTCTGACATATTGAACGGGTACATTTACTCATCCCAAAACTGAGCCCATAACACCTAGCCCAGCCATCAATAACAAGAGGCGAGCAGATTTGCTCTTCTCAGAAGACCAGTGCATAACGAAAGGAGGCTATTGCTTAAATAAGATGAGGGAAAATCGGCAGAGAGGACATAAACTAGTATTATAAGATTAGCTGCAGGTAGAGATTAGCTGCAGGTAGAGCCATGTAGCGAGTTGAATTCTCTATGTTAGACGATCTGATCTTAAGAAGCGCACTAGATAAGAGAAAAAGACACGTACCTTGGGGAAAACTTTGTCGATGACTTGAAGGGCACGCCTTGAGTTCCAGCCAATATAGCCTCTGAGAGCAATATCAGCCTGAATGGTTTGAAGAAAGAAAATTAGACATAGGCATTACTGAATTAAGACAATATTGTTGCTAGGCTGATGGTTATGTTAAAAATAGCTGATATTGTTTTATTCTGGTTTAGTTACCTGCACTAGTAAACTTTTCAAGAGTGTTACTGGTGATTCAATAAATATGGTTGAACCAACAAATTTTATCATAGCCATAGGCCCATACTGGTACAAGATATTTGTTTCTTATAAGGGCAATGTCAATCAGCAACTAGGATTAATTCATGCCACATAAGATTTCGTGCAAAAACTAAAGCATTCAAAACAGGGTATAGGATCCAGGACCCAGGTCAGTTTCAAAAAAGCGGAAGAAATAGGTTAGTTTCTAAGGTGTTCTTGGCCTGTTATACTCTTATACCTCTCCTTATATGCATTATCTTTAGATTAGGTTCAAGTTGCAAAACATATCATGGGCGTTCACAATATCAAGAACAAATTATATACAATCCCCTCAGACCTTCACTACTACAGAACTGGGCATCACAAGCGGGCTATTACAAGCGGTTAGGCGCGAACTGCTTCTGGCCTTCGCACCAGAAGCGGTTCGTGAGCAACGAACGGGAGGGGGTTTTCAGAAGCGGTTGATAACACCAACCGCTTGTGTTGAGCAACCTCCACAAGCGGTTCATGTCCCAAACCGCTTCTGAATTATCACTAGCGGTTTGAGACACCAACCGCTTGTAGAGATACACATTTACAAGCGGTTGGTGTCTCAAACCGCTTCTGGAAGAGGTCCGCCCACCCATTTAAACTCTTTCTCCCTTCCTGAGCTCACAGACATGAACAGGGAAGGGCCTAGCACTGTTCTTGGGGGGAGGTGCTGTCCAAATTTTTGAATGTGATGATTTAGCTTCAAATTAAGTGAATCAAGGTTAGTAACACCATGCTACCATCCTTCTCACCAAGATATTATTGTTTCTTTTGCATTTAATATGGAGAAAAAATTGATTTTGATTGTTGGGGGTTTTTATTGCTACCTCACTCCATAACTTTAATTTTAGGCAAGACCATGATGAATTATGGTAGTTATTTTCTCCAAAAGTGTTCTTAGGATTAAAATCTTTAATGTAACACTCCTTCTCTTCAATCTTACTCCATAACTTTAATTTTAGGTAGGACCATGATGAATTGTAATTAAGGAGTTGTTTTCCAAAAGTTGTTAGCTTTACAATCTTTAATATAACACTCCTCCATTCAATGTAACAATAGTAGATCTATGTTTGGAAGGAAATTATTAATGTTTTATGAAATAAAATAGGAAAAAATTTAAAGGGACAAAATAATTAGTTAATTTAAGTTTAAAGGTTAAATTTGAAAAATCACTTCCTCAAAATGCATAAAATATATGGCATATAAATTCTTGGCACTATAAAACTTTTAATTTCTTTTCGATTATGTCTTGTAGAACTATAAAACTAACAACATGTTTGAGTAGTTTTAATTACAAATGTAACTATATGACATGCATATATAAAATAAGTATATTATTTATTACCTTTGATAATAGCCAAAACATGGAAACAATGACTTTTGTAAATACGTGTCAAAGTACTTTGGAATGGAATTTTGCTACAATGTAAATAACACTTTAGTGAAAGATATTTGAAGGTATCTGAAAATTAGATCTTTGTGTAGATGAACTGACAATGGATGTACAATGCGGACCGTCGCTCCAGAGAGTTCATTGATGGCGTGAAGGCATTTCTTGATGCCGCTGTTGCATTCTTGCCTCCAGACAGTTTCATATGTTGTCCGTGCGTAGACTGCAAGAATGAGATGGAGCACTCCCAGCGCTTTCAGGTTATGACCCATTTGATCACGCGAGGTTTCATGCCAAACTACACCTATTGGACCAAACATGGCGAAGTACAGGGGAGCAGTCAGGAAGACGATGAAGAAGATGGTGAAGAAGAAGAGGTTTTCAACAGTATGGCGGATGCCACGCAATATTATTCTGTGGAAGATACAGTCGGCGATCTTGGTGATGACGAGCTAAACCAGATGCTGCGTGACGGAGAGGGAGACTACACAGATGAAAGATAATTCGAGAAGTTTTAGCGCATGGTAGAGGACCACGGGACACCATTGTACCCAGACTGTGGGAAGGGCCACAGGAAGCTCCGCACGACACTGAACTTAATGCAATGGAAGGTTAGAAATTGTGTGTCAGACAAGGGATTCGATGAGTTGTTATCACTCATAAAGAATTTGCTTCCAGAGAATAACACGCTGCCTGAATCTACATATGAAGCCAAGCAAGTCATATGTCCTTTGGGATTAAAAGTACAGAAGGTACATGCATGCCGTAACGATTGTATCCTATATCGCAATGAGTATGTGGATTTGGATGCTTGTCCAGTGTGCAAAGAATCACGTTACAAGACGAAGCGTGAAGACCCAGGTGAAATAGAGAGGGAGTGTAAGAAGAAGAGACCTCCTGCTAAGGCAGTGTGGTATTTTCCTGTGATCCCCTGATTAAAGCGTCTTTTTGCTAACAAAGCGCATGCCCAGATGGTGCGTTGGCACAAAGAAGGGCGTAAGGATGACGGGATGCTTAGGCACCCCGCTGATGGGTCCCAGTGAAGGAAAGTCGATCAAACATTCCCAGACTTTGCAAATGAGGTGAGGAACATAAGGTTTGGGTTGAGTACCGATGGTATGAATCCTTTTGGCGACCTGAGCAGTAGCCATAGCACCTGGCCTGTTACACTATGTATCTATAACATTCCTCCTTGGCTTTGCATGAAGCGGAAATACATCATGATGCCATTGTTGATCCAAGGGCCGAAGCAACCGGAAACGACATCGATGTCTATTTGAAACCATTGATGGAAGATCTTGTAAAGTTGTGGGAGGATGGTGTACGAGTATGGGATAAGTACAAGAGGGAGTATTTCACCCTACGTGCACTGTTGTTCGTAACCATCAACGATCGCCCGCTTCGCGGTAACTCCGTCTCGCAATACTACCAAAGGATATAAAGCTCGCTTGCAATGCTTAGATGAAACCGACAAAGATGTACCGAAAAACTATCGAAAGATTGT
>JAYEVC010000027.1:0-143599 GCA_036346145.1 Olyra latifolia | reverse complement strand
GTATTATTTTATGTTATTCGTTTTGATTAAATTGAACTTGTACTTTGTTCCTTGTGTCCGAGTAGTCCTTCCGTTGTTCCTTTTTGTCGGTCTGTTCTTTTTTGTGGTTTACGTTCATGTGCTAACTGAAAGTTTGCATGGTTGCATGCAGGGATTGATGATCTTGCTGTGGGCGTCGTTGTTTAATTCCATGAAAAGATATGCAATCAACTACATTGGCGGAGATACATGGTTTAGCACATTTGCGGTGGTTGCTGTTGCCATACCTATAGCCGAAGTCTTCTGCATCCTGGGCATGTGCTTGAGTTGCGCACCGCCAAAATAATTTTCCATTGTGTTGCCTACTAGTTCATGGTTCCAACATTGCACTCATTATAAGCGTATTATATGTTTGATATTTTGGGCATGATGTCTACCTTTAATTACTGTGGGTCCAGGAATGGATAAAAAATAATTCCATATAGGATTGGGTCGTTTACCCATCAAATTATTATTAGGCATGATCTCTAGTTACTATGGGTCCATGAATGGGGTTTTTTCCCAAACAGGTATTGTCTTAGTGCTGACCAATATTTGGTATTGTCTCGTTATATATAATTGCTCTTGCATATGACGGCTTGCGTGCTACTCCCTCCGGTCACAAATACGTGTGGTTTGAAGTATGTGCAATTCAAAGTTTTGAATCTTTAACTGCAAATATCTTTTGAACTATTACCTCTAGATTTATCTTAAGAGTATTTTCATAATATTATAATTTTAATAAGTTTTGTAAATAAATTGTATTGTTAATTAGTGGTTAAACGTGTATTTTAGAGATCATGTTAATGTCCAAAACGATATGTATTTGTGACCGGAGGGAGCACTTTTATTCCATGTCGAGAGGATGCTAATCTAGTCCTTACACATTTTTTCCTCATAATATTTGCTCGTTGGTATATGTAAAATATATGGATAGAGTAGAGGATTTGGGAAACCCAGTCTGTGTCTCCTCTTGAAGCCTCTAGGCGCACACGGCAGATCTGGCTAGACCCCTCTAACCTGCCTTGAAGCCTCTAGGTGCCGCTGAAACAGTGACCGCTCCATATCTGACCCCATATCAAGCTAGAGGGTGGCCTCCTTGCTATCGAAGCGAGAGGGTGGCTGGCTGGGTCCCTCGGTGTGTATATTGTGCTAGGTAGCTAGGACTTCCTTGGTGGTGATGAGCCAGCGGCCGATGGTGTTCTTCTCCTCCACCGGAGATGATGGATGTTAACATTGAATGGTGATGCGTTGCAACATTCGACACTTCCTTGAATATGACCCTATTCTAGGTGTTATAAGGATTTGATCCACCTCAAATAGTGAATACAATAGTCCTAGATATTTCCAATAGGAAAGCCTAGGATTTATTGTAGAGGAGGCAACTTGCTTTTGAGGTGATTAAAGAAAGTCCTAAAAATACATGAGAGAATTAAACATTTGGGAAATATGTGAAAACCCTTTAGTTTCGCCAATTATCTAAAGACCTCCTAAAACTGATTTATATCTTATTAGTTTAGCAGATGAACTAATAAACCCTCATTTGGTTTCACTCGTGTCGCCCACATCAGCACCATGTGCCTTTTTTTTTCTCTTTCTTTCTTCCTCTTTAGTCCCCGTCAGTGAACCGGCCAAGCTTGTGACATTGAAAAAAGAAAAAGGAAGAAAAAGAAAAGAAAAGAGAAAAAGGAAAAGAAAAGACACGCGTAACCGACGCATGCTATGACATGGCGAGGAAACCGGGCCGAGAGGGTTTTAGTCCACCGATTCGCCGTGAGGGGTATTTAGATGTAAATTGAGTTGCATTGGTTTTTAAGATAATTGATCAAAAATAAAGGGGGTTTTCAGATATTTTCCCTAAACATTTTATAGATAACCATAGAAAAGAAAGGACCCTTAATGTGGGAGATATGGTATTATTTGAAGATCCAACCCTATTGGCACAACTCATTCGGTCTTCATAGGTATCTGATATTGCATGTTTAAGTTTTATTGGTCCTTGAAAGTATTGGAAAAGATAGGGCATGTTGATTATAAGTTGTTGCTACGAGAAAGCAGTCTATTCCATCCCGTGTTTCATGTTAGGCGGTTGAGGAGGCTAATCCAAATTTACCACTGAGATGAAGATGGTAACATTCAAACTCATCCTGTAGCAGGTCTTAACAGAAGGATTATTCCAAGAACAAACCAAGTAGTTACCCAGTGGAAGGTGCAATGCCTGAATTTACCACCAGAGGGAGCTTCATGGGAGGATGTTGAATTTTTGAGACTGGTGTTCCTTGAATTTCACCCTTGTGTACAAGGGTGGCCTCAAAAGGATGGGGTAAGTGTTGGACTTGGGAGGAGTCAATAGAGCTGATGGTACGAGATGGAACCCCTAACCTCCCCTCGCTCCCCTGACGCCCTTTTCATCCCTGAAACCCTAGTGTTGCCACCAACCCTCCTAACGTAGCAAGCCTCATTCTCCCCTCCAATGATCTCCCCCACCTCCGATGCCTCGTGCCCTAGCCCATGCATTGCAGCTCAGAGCCCCCATGTTCAGATATCACTACTAGACCTCCTCCCTTCCCCCGAGAGGTGTTCTTTGGGTCCTGAGAAGCAGAAATCTCAGTGAATCAAACACGTGTCTAGGACATTTACTCTCCTCTCTCTCCATGGTGTGCGTGATCTTGCAAAGCATTGGCCACCTGCGGATCCTACAACCCTACAACGACCATGCCGCCCATGCGCCTTAGCTTTGCATGTAGAGGAGGAGGAAAATCCTAGGATTGCAAGCCTAGGTGAGGTGGACATTGGTGTCTCTGGAGGCACCAAGAGAATCAATCCTGCAACGCTTGCAAGAAATAATCGACTAACCAAGTTGGGAGGGAAAGCTTAGGAACCCTTAAGGAGGCCATAGGTAGAATTAAGAGATAGGGGTTGTAAAGTCTCTAAATTGTTCGGAGGAATTAAAAGAGGGAATGAAAATTTATCACGAAAGGGAGAGAATTCACTTCCTTTGGGTCAAGGAGGAATTTTTCTCACCCACTTCATATTCCCTCCCATTTCATTCTCACACCATACAGTCAGTAAGAGAATGTACAATACTCCACCCTCAGTGTATATAAGCTGTCTATAAGGGTTGCCACATCATACTTTTGCTGAATTGACGAGAGACAAGAGTGAGAGAGAATAAAGCCGTGGCTTGTTGTTTCGAAGAAAGAAAATTCGCTTGTTTTGCCAAAAACCACAAAGATTTGAAACAAAAGCAATCAGTCCTTCTTCTTCCTCCTCTCTTCGCTCCTCCTCCTCCACCTCGACCGAGCCGGCCCTCCCTTGGGCGCGGTTGTCGACAACCACCGCTTCCACTTTGGTGATCACGCGGCCTCCTCAGAGCCGACGTGCCCACCATCCGAGGCACGCCTGGGTTCACACAGACAGGCGCTTAGTTGACAAAGAATCGTGTCCATGGGGAGGAGTCGGCTGGCCGAGGTGGAGGGAAGGAGGAGCGGAGAGAGGAGGAAGGAGAATGACCCATTGGTTTTGTTTTTGAATTTTCAAGGAGGAGATTTGCAAAAGACTATGTGAGAGAGGGTGGGATTGTGCATGAATCTTGTCGCACAACCAACGGTGAAGATAAGACGAGGAACTTAGCCAAGGGTAAAAACCACGCTTTGAGAAGAAAATTATCTCAGACGGTTCTTTTTTGCCATCGCCATCTAGAACTGTAACAAAACTCGACTTCTCAGAAGCGGTGGCAGGTTTGACTCCTTAGTAGCCAAATGTGAGCTCGTGAGCAGCATGCGGTAGCAGCTTGGCGGCGGTCCTCCTTGCCGACGAAGGCGTCGTCTCTACTCCGACTCAAACTCTTGCTCACGTTATGTGTAGATCCAAGCGAGGGGGCAATCACTGCAAGTGGTGGCGCAATGGTAGAGCGACGGCAACACGATTGACCACTATGTGAGAGCGGCGACATATCATGGGGAGAGCGGTCGCGCAGGGCCGGTGACATGCCACTGACGAGAGCAACACGTGTAGAGGCCTCGCATGGTGGTGTGCCACAATGAAAGCATGCAAAGCGGTGCGCTGGGGAGCTCGGTCACATGGCAACCATGCCATGCCGTGGCGGTTACGAGCACGAGCACCATGGCGTAAGAGCTACATCATGCATCGGTGAGCACGCCGATGGCCTCGCAGTTTTAACGACGAGACAGTGGCACGCCTACTTGTTGTGGGCTCATCTTCTCGATCTCCGCCTAGTCGGCCTAACCTCCATCTCTAGTGCCTCGCCACGCTGCATGTTCACTGTTCGCTTTTCATCCTTCGTCGATGGCTTTGCAATTTGCATGCTATAGATATGACAATCATAATTGATGCCCATAGTCTAGTCCACAGACGGCTATAGAACACCTCATTATATTGTAGATGTTGTCTATAAGACCTTTATAGATGATATGACAACTTGTTATCTACTAAAGAACGGCCGATAGAGACTCATTGTACATTCCCTAAATCTGCATTTCTGCTCGCTCTAGTGTTAATTGATTGTTGGGACAACAAAGGTAGGGAATGGCTATTACGATAGAGTCCAGAGCAAGCGCTGCTCATCATTTCGTCCGCCTCTCTTGCTAGGTTGTTTGCCCTCCACCTCTCTCACTACAGCTGGTGCAGTTGAGCCAACCTTCAGAGAGGTCTAGTCCCGATCGACCGAAGGAATCTAGCTCTATCGAACGGAAACTAACCCCGGTCAGCAGGCATCAAGAGGTAGTCCTAATAGCTTTGTTTGCTTAAAATAGCATGCACCACAACACTGCTTTGGTGCTTACATTTGTTGGGCTAAAGGTTGTTTGGTTGATTGCATGAGACTTAGTACATGTAAGAAATAAGAGATGATTGGGATGCATCATAAGAGAGCTCGAGCAAGCCAACTTCATAGGATGCAACAAAATCCATGTTTCTTTAGAGTATAGATGCATTTGTATCAAAAAAATACACACAACAAACACCATCCTATTACTAAATCCCACTTTTCTGGCCAAACCATATATAGGCCACCAAAACCATCCCACAAATTACATCTCCATTATTCTAGTGAATATTGAGTAGACCGCAGTAGTTAATAGTTGAAAAAGGACTATTTTACACAATGAACTATTGCGCTTCGTCTACATAACCCCCCAAACTATAAATTTGCAGCTCACCAACAACATCGAGATCAAGATTTGCTATTTTGTGAAAAAATTCATCTGAAATTATTTTAGGGTGATTCTTATTGGAAAAGTTGCATAACTTCAATATCTACCACCTTCTTTTAGTGGTATCTGAATAGAAGTCACGGTTTGGGAGATACAGAGGTTTTACCGAGCCCCAAATGATCAGTATAAGATTTCTAAGCGGCTAAGCTTCTTATTTTTGCTCTATTTTTTGTACTCTTGATTTTGAGATGAATTTTGGTGGGTACTTGTGTAACTCTTTTTTCCCTTTAGGGAAAAATTTTGAAATTCAAATGAGTCACACTTTTGAAGAAATCACCTCTTGATTAAAAATGCTTTTCTGCTGAAAGCTCACTTTTCTTTTGCAAAAGCAAGTTGAGTTTGTCCTAATTCTTCTCTCTTCATGCTGGGATTCAATGACAATCTCGAGTCTAAGAATCATATAGGTATACCACTCGAAACTACAGCTAATGGCACATGTAGAATAACAATTTCAGCAGTTGTCTCGAGTAGGTTTATCCAACACCATGTTCTCTAACATATGTCCACATTATTAATTTGATATCTCTATATCTATGGTGTGTGAAACATTACCATAAATCAATACATGTGCTGATCAAATCATTACTGTCCTACTTAATGATATGAGATCATGGATCATTTAGAATAAAATCATATAAATAATGTGTCTCACAACCTAGTAGTACTTGATGAATAATGTAAACGACGTTTATTCATAGAATTGATAATATATTATCTAAAAGTACATAAATATAGACATGATAAAATCATATTACAAGATTGCCTCTATGACATATCACTGACATGGTCATCACCCCGCGCCCTGCATTCGCCTCCTGAAAGGGATGGCTCGCAGCGGTGAGCCCAGGATGGACATAGGGTGGTGGGCTCTAGGATGACCGCAAACAGGAAGAGGGCACGGCGTTAATCGATGACCTCGCCTGAATTTGTTGTGCCACGGCTAGTCCTCGTCGGTTTGTCCTCTTACAAGCCATGTGTCACCTCGGCTCGGTGGTCGCCGCCTCCCTATGTCCAGCCTCCCCCCGCCATGCCTTGGTCCCTGGCTTCTTGTTGCACGGCCAGCAGCCAAAGCCAAGAGGCTAGGCATAGTGGCGCATGGAGCCTCCCCATGCACATGGCGCTGCCAGGCTGCCGCCTCGACACGCGCCTCCTTCCCATGCCCTGCCTCCCCATTGTGCCTCGATAGTTCAGTGTATGAAATAGACTTTTTTTCTTAATAATTTGATCTCGAGAATACATGGTTAGCTCCTATTTAATATTGACCGTTCATTTTGGATGTGTAAACAAATTTGGAATTAGAAGACTGAAATGGCTGCATATGTAGTTTATCATCTATTATGATATATGAATATGAAAGATTCAATTTCTACATGAGTATTCACGTGAAGAACAAAATAAAATGAAGTTGCTTGTTATTATAGTATACTAGTTGGACGCCCATGCTGTGTAGGGATTTATGCAAGAGATCAAGAAACTCCATGAATCCAAACATTTAAAACCGAGGATTTATGTGTGAAATATGAAAATGTGAGGGGTTGAAATGCTAAAATAATTCCTATGAGTAGAACTTGGGAAGCTGCGGGGCAAAACGCAAAATGGCAATAAAAGTGTAGAAAAGACGAAACACGCGCCACCAGAACGCTCACCAATGGTGCTTTTTAACAGTTGTTAAGATAAGATCTCTACTATTAAAAAGAGGCTTGTGGTGGTGGTGGTGGTGGTTTCACCAATACCAGATCTTAGCCCTCCATCTCTCTCAGAGCAAATCCCAACCCTACGCGCCCCCACCCCCTGCTTGCCTCCTCTCACGCCGCCTCTGCCCCTTGCCTCACTCTCGCCCTCCTCCCAGGCCGTCCGCCCCTCCCCGCCCCCATTCTTCCCCGCCCCCCTCCTCTCCCCTCCTCCTCCTCCCGCCGCCCGCCTCCTCCTCCCTCCCCTCAAGCCTGCCCTCCTCTCACGCCTCCTCCTCCCCTCTCCTCCTCCTCGCCCTGCCTCCTCCTCCCCCCGCCTCCTCCCTCAAGGCTCCTCTCCTCTCCCCGCCCCTCCTCCTCTCCCCGCCACCTCTCCCTCCCCCTCCGCCCCCTCCTCCTCCCTCCTCCCCGCCGGCCTCCTCCTCCTCCCTCCCTCCGCCTCCTCCTCCGCTGGCCTCCTCCTCTCCCGCCGCCGCCTACTTTCGCTCTTTCACCGCCCCCTGCCCTCAGCCCCACCCCATGACCAAAACCCTAACCCTAAGTCCCCATCCCTCCTGGCCTCCTCTCAACGCCGCCGCTATGCACGACAAAGACGAAGAGGCTCTCCCGTCACCAACCTCTCACGCCGCTCCTACGCCACACCGCTTTTCGTTTCAGGCAACACCTTCTTCCACATCCCCGGCATGAGGCGCTACGAAGCAAAGGATGAGAGCCATTGCCTTCCCTATTCGCTAAGCATCACTCCGCTCTCCGACCCGACGCAACGCCAAGTGGATCTGTCTGCCATCTTAGGCCACCAGTACGGATCCGGCTGTCCCCAAACTATCAAGCCCTAATACGCGCCCTCGCTTCATCGAGCCAGATCCAGCCATCCTCGGCAATCCTCCGCTTCTCTCCTCCATGGCGATGGTGGCGCGCATGGCTAAAATCGCAAAAATCTGCGGCGCATGGCGAAAATTGCAGCCAGCCTCTAGCGCCGACAACCGCCTCACCGCGGCCGCATTCGTGCTTTTCATCTGGGATATTTTGCATCTTACTTTCACGCTCCGCCATGAAGTTCACTTGGATCCTCTGCCGCCCATGTAGCCTTGTGGACGCCCACCTCCTCAAGTAAGCATCCTGTTTCACTTCGAGGCTTGGATTGCACAAGCAAGTCTGCTCGATCCGATGCAAGTTTTGGGCATGGTTTTATCTGAATTTTAGGATTTGAGGACATTATGGGGTTGAGTTTTGGGATTTGGCAAGGTGAACCATATATATTTTCCATTCTCTCCAATGCAAGTATTCACATCAAGGACAACATGCATTACCGGTTTGAATTCTTCTCCGAATTTGTATGCATGTGCTAAAAACAAGTAGACCACGCCTGGTTCGCCGAGCCCAAATTTCATAGCGACCTTTGTGCTTCCTCGCTCCCTTTAGGCATTGGTGCTCCTTGTGCTCTCCTTGGTGAGTTAGTCTCAAAACTGACTCTTGTGGTGTATAAATTATACAATTAATGGCCAAATCAACTCTTATGAATCCTGGTTGATGGTGATTTTTAAAGCCCACTATCTTTATCTCGTTAGAAATTGTAGTGCTAAAATTCTGCAATGTTTGGTTTCTCTGAAACTTGCCCCTTCTATTTCAGAAAAAAAAGAGAGATTTATGACATTTGTAAACGTTTTGAGATTTCACACTTCATAGGAATGAGTGTGAAGGTAGAATTACACGGCCATTTCAAAGTTTCTTCTTTTTTAATGTCTTTGTACTATTTATCTAAATGTAATTATATTTCCAAATGAAGGTTTGAATCTATTTTTCTGATGTGTACAGCATGGTACTAAAACACTGATCAATTTATCCAACTGTACACAATTTATCATTATAGATTTTTTCATAACCTAACATGCTTTTATCAAATGCAAAAATTGTTCAAGATTTGAAAAGTCAACTTATTTTCCTATAGATGATCATTATTAGGCTATATTTTGTACTTAAAATATGTTTTAGCAGTAAGTGGTAAAATTGGAAAAGCAAAATATGATAGCATATACTCTGGGTAGTTTAGGGTTGGTTAATTTGAATTTGAGTAACTATTCATTACTTACGAGCTCTTCTTATCCATACCATCATTTTTTCAAAGCTTACATACTAAACATTTTTCCACTTGTCAATTTCATCCAGCATAATTATTCTTTTTTGGTCAACTTTGAAATATGGGTTGTGGAGAAGCATTGTTGATTATATAGATCTTAATGTTTGTAGACTGTCTTGTGCTGAAAAAAGTTTTAGATTTTGGCAGAGAATGATATTTGAGCATCTGAATGATCTAAATGGGCACTATATTGATGGATCTCTGGTTGTCATGAGGGCGACAATGCCAGCGTAGTAGGAGAAAGTACCTCACATAGAACGATATGATTGGCATGCATGCATGATCTGCATTTTGGGCGTGGTGGACTGTATACTAGCTGTCCCGGGGCACAGATAGGACATTGGCACCTCAGCCTTTGGCCTGTATTTTGAGCATATTTTCATGAACATGAATTTTCTAGACTTCCTTTGAGGGCCCGATGCATCCAAACTTAATAGACCGACATATGCAATGTGTCACTTGTTTATGTAATCGTTAGCATTTATTGGATGTGGCCGACTAGCCATCATAGACGCTAATTCAGTTACACGAATTTCCTTTAACCGAGCAAGCAAGTAGATGTTAGTGGTTACCACCGGACTATTGGTAGTCGATGCTCTTCAAGAATATAGCTTTTTTAATGTAGGTATTTGTGAGGAAGAAGAATCCCAGCTGCTCCAAAGCTTCGTTAATCCAATTTAAGTTAAGTGTTCACCTTTTCGTACTGGTAGATAAGATACTGAATTAATTTTTTAAGCCTTTAGGGTTATAGAATACACTCAAGGTTTTACTGATTTGCATGGTATATATGTTACAACAATTCATGGTATCATGATATCATCTGATCTCTAGACACTGAGCTGAGACCTTTTTAATCCCATTTCTATAGAAAATTCAGGAAGTGAAGTTCCTGCAATAGTATTGGCACTATCTGACTTGTTGATAGCAATGTGTCTGTAAGGTGTGCTATTCTTGAAACAAGATGCGAACGTTGAAGTTGGATTTTTTATGGTTGGTTAATAAGAAAGGCGATATCTTCTTACTATAAGTATGCATGAGTTCTTTTCTAGATTAAATCATGATGTTATATGAAAATTTTACTTTGAGCAAATGCTGATTAAACTTTGAGTTAGTATTCTATAACTTACAATAGTGCTGGACTTGAGTGGTCAAGAATGTAATTTCTGCCATTTTTATACTAATGATCTTGAGGGTGTTCATAATTTTGCTAGGAGGATTTTGTCGTTCATTTCTTATGAATAGTTGCACATGAACTTTGTAATTTTATTTATTTTTTCAATAGTTGTAATTTTATTTTTATTTTTGCAGCATCCAAGGCCAATGTGCTAAGATATGTTCGATTTGTTTCTTCTTGGCTGACATACAAGATGCTCCAACATGGCACCGTGATTTTTGCAGGTATGCTTTCTACAAGACTAAAACATGGTTTACCAATAGAGAAATTTTCAATGGTAGAAATATGGAGTTGAGTTAGAGGGGTTTCAAAAAGTTTAAAGTCATGGCGTCCGCTCCGTCACTGCTATCTGCCGTGACAAGATGCGGTTGATCGCTGCCTCTAGCAAGACTCATTCTCTAGATAAGGTTTTATTTTTTTTTTTTATGTATAAGTTTTGAATTGGAGAATTGGCACATGATTTTGTATGCTTTGTTGTGGCCACTGTGTTTTTATTAAGGTTTTCCACATATTGAACTGTTGTTAGTTACTGTCTTCCTTGCAGTAAATTACGAAATCTCCTAGCTTCTGTATTTTTAGTTGTTTGTTTTGCTATTGCTCAGTAAAGATATATATCTCTGGTACTGCTTATGTGATACTGTGATCATCCTGACTTATTGGAAGTGGTACATTGTTGGACTAGAGATTGGAACTTTGATTGAGAGTTTGTTACGTACGCTTAATTATGGGATTTGCTAGCTCATGTATTTTAGTTCATTATCTTAAAGTAACCTTCCCTAAAAAATATATAACTTAAGTAACCATTGCCCAAATTGTGAGTTGGAGTACCTTTGTTCGTTTCTTGGATAGGATTCCAAAAGTATTAAGACAGGAATTTTTACTTACTATAAGTTAGATTATTCATTTATTTATGCTCCTATACGTGTTGGATATACATTCTTGTTAGTCTAATACTTCGGAATTAGAGTTCCTTTTTTTGGCTTTGCTCTTACCCATTGGAAATGCCAATTTGATATATGTAAAATATGTAAAAATCACTTAATAATCTGCCTTAAACAATTATTTCTTTACCCCCAATCATGTAGATCCAAAGAGCACGAGGAACGATATTGAAGAAGTCACTAAATCTGTTTTGGGATAGTGCGAATGTAACAACTCGGCCGAGCATGATTATAGACTGAGGTGGAGCTTAGGATGACATGACTGCTATCTAAGTTGGCATGTAAATCACCATTTATAATTTCAAATGTTGCTCCGATTTTTTTTTTCCTTTCTTCTCTTTGTAGTTCCGTTGCAACACACGGGCATTGTACTATAAAGTGAATTTAAAGGTACTGTCTGCTACTGATAC
Organism: Olyra latifolia; assembly: GCA_036346145.1. Classification (NCBI taxonomy): domain Eukaryota; kingdom Viridiplantae; phylum Streptophyta; class Magnoliopsida; order Poales; family Poaceae; genus Olyra; species Olyra latifolia. The sequence goes on along the minus strand of JAYEVC010000027.1, from coordinate 131,994 downwards.
TATATTTTAATTTCTACACTGATTCAATATTTGCTTGTGAAATGTCTTAGATATGTTCTCTAATGCCCTTTTTTCTTGGTCAGAGGGTCTGAGTTGTGGCTGCAGAGGCCAAAGGCTATTGCTTTTTAAGTTAGATTAAATGATCAAATGTTAATTCTATTGTATTGTTTCTTTGGGATCTAGGCCCATTCGCAAGGAGGCGTTAGTTCAATCTTGTTTTCCTATGTAGCTAACAAATTGCTCGCATTGGCAGAAGTCAAAGATTAATTGATGAGTTATTTGATTACTTTTAAAATAGACTATAATCATGTGTGTGTCATCTTTTAGATTCTGTTGCAACGCACGGCACTCAACTAGTACGATAAGATAGGCGATAATCCTCCCTTGGCAGGCAAGATCTCCATGCATTAAGGTCTTGTTTAAGGTGTTCCAGCTTTCATCAAAATTGGTGGAGTTGATGGAGCAGGTATTCCTAGTTTCATAAATTCATAGAGCTAGAGTTGTGACTACATTGTAGATGTTTAGATAAGTCATTTTTATATTTTAAATTAAAAATATAAAGTTAAATCACTTTATTTTAACTTATAAACTTCATATCTAAGGTGGAGCCGAGAGTCAAGCTCGCCAAGCATGGCAAAAAAAAAATTGAACCTTTAAGCATGGCATAAATTAATTGATCATATTTGTCTGGCCCGTCATGTACTCGTGTGTATGCCCACAGCCCACTACGATTACGATTCCAACTCATGGCTTTTATATCCATGCACGCGTCGGTCGGTCCCACCGATATTCCATGAAGGAATCGCTCGGCTGGTTAGGGTTAGCGTGCGCGTTCGCTTGTTGTCGTCAATAGTTATCGCCACCTCGCAAATCATCCATGTCGCGGCGGCGCGTGCCGCCAGGGTTTCGCCAAGGGCGCCGATGCCGACGGCGCGGCCCTTAGGGAGGAGCTGGACATCGAGAAGGGACCCGGTCAGGTGGCGCCAACGCCGCCGCCGGCGGGCGTCATGACGGAGACCGCCAACGCTGGCCTGCCGGACGACGCGGCGATGGGAAGGGCAGCCTGCAGGATCATGAGATGTATCTGCCGGGTACGTTGATTAATACCAGCCTAATCTGGGTGGAATATTGGATCAGATTCGACTTAGAGAGGAACCCATAACCATGAAAGATTTTTCTTTTTTCTTTTTGCAAACTAGAGGCTTAAACGGAAGAAATTGCTGTAGATATCCCTAAAAGTCTATTAGAAATTTGTATTTGACACAAATAAGGGACTGCCAAAGGGGGAAAATGTTGTATTTGAGAAGAAATAAGGGATTCCCAAAAGGGAAAAAAAGAGAAGGATTTTTAAATGTTTAACCTCTGATAACTTTGTTTTTCCTAGGATGACACCTTAACGTCCCTTGAGAAATTAGTTGAACAAGAGCCTTATATGAATAGTTTTCTAGGAGTAATAGACACGTGTATTAATTGTTACAAATTCTAAGAGTTCATATGAATAGTTTCCTGGGAGTAATAGACACATGTATTAATTGTTACAAATTCTAAGAGTTCATGTCAAGTTCTATGCTTATGAAAAGCAAACAAGCCTTACAAAATTGAGTTACTACAATTTTTTTCCATATAGCGTTAATTAGAATTATAAAATGCTAGCACGCTACATATTGAGCTAGCACTTTGCTCTGAGTTTTGAAGCACAGGCTAAAAAAATTGCTATCAAATTTCCTGTGTTTCCTATAGTTTTACTTCTATATAATTTTCCTGTGGTTCATATTATCCTTCAAATCTTATTTGGTTGTTCTTGTTACTCTTGGCCTATATAAAACAAAATGCTTACTGAATTTTTACCTGGTTTGCAGGGATTGTTGGTCTTGCTGTGGTTGTATTTGGTCGATTTAATCAGAAGATATGTGGCCACGCACACTGTAGAATTTTTTGCTATCACTATGTATCCTTTGGTTCTCCTCTTGGATATGCGCCTGTCATCATTCTCGACCGATAGAGTTTAACTTCGAAGTTATGTGTCCCACCATCCACATAACTTTATATTGAGCTATGCAGAAATCAAAGTAGGATGAGACTAATGTGCACAATGTTTGGTTCCCTATTTTGTGCCTTTAATTATTAGTCAAACCGGAGCAAGTGGTGTTACCCAAACCTTATTCCCCCAATTTTCAGGAGAGAAGAAGCGCCCAACTTTTGTTTAAATAAAAGATTGAAAAGATATCTCTAAATAGTTGGTAGCATGAACTCTTTATTGTAAGTTTTAGTAGATGAGTGATGCACAGGTTGTAAACTGTTCTTTTTGAAATTATCAGATTGTGAACAGTTCTTTCTCTTTTTTTTCCAAATTATCACAGCTTGTGAATAATTGTGATGATCCTTTTTGCTTCTTGAAGTCATGTAATAACCAAAGTTTCCCTAAATCTAATGCATAGTAAGGGAAATTTTCACAGATTAATTGACGGTGAATTTCATGAGAAGCAAAGCCAAAATACGAAATTACCGAATATCTCAATCACTAGCTATAAGAAATGAACATGGCATCTATAGGTAGCAAATATACAACTTCTCCAATAGATGACTGATTGTAGTTGCCAAATTGTTGAGGGTTAGAACATCGTTTATTGAGGCACCTGATCACAATAAGCTTGACTACATGTGCCTTCAATGCCAATCTGGACCTCTATAGTCCTGGTCTCTGTTGTTGCCTTTACTTTTGTTCAAAGTACTGCCTCTGCCTGCCAAGCAATTTGTTTCAACAATCAGTTCAATTGACGCGAGCACAATGACTGTCGTAGCAACATAGACCTCACAAAATTGTGGTCGGTGCTGATTTCCTGGCCTGATCATATCAGGGTCAAACATGTAGAACATCCAATTTCCAAGCATAACCAAATGTGAGTGTTTACCAGAGTTGTGGGGCTCTTTTTTTTTTAAGATAAAGAAAAAGTTTCGACATCTACGTTCAGGACATATGCGATCAATATAGTTCACACCAACTTACAGACATCGAAACACAAAGCGATTGTTCTAACAATAGGAATATAAAAACACTAAGCAATAGTCATGTTATTCACTCTCCAGCTATACTTGAAATGATAGTGGGGCTCGTGCCGGTATCGTGGAGAAGACCAGCGATGCCCGCTGGAGATCGGATTGGAGGTGAAGAAGGCGGGGCGGCTATGTGGTGGTGATGACAAGATAAGTGAAACCTGGTTGCAATTAGATGAGAGGCAATTTCCGTCACTTTTTAAGGAGCTAGGAAAGATTGATGGCTTGGTTTCCAAAGAAATAGGAGATCAATTGTTTGGTTTGCTTATAACGGCAAGCTTCGAATCGAGGTGGAACACGACGTCAGATGCACGCTTCTTCCGCTGCAACCACGTGTCAAGGTAACGATGTGTGATCCGCTGGCCACCACTAACCAAAATACAGTGTGAAATCATGGAAAACCGAGCAGAACTGCTCCGGCTAAACTGCCGATTTTTTTCTCTCTCGAACACCGCTTGAAAACCGATGGCTTTCTTCAAAACCGACCGGAAAGAAAGCACGCACACACGTGACCCTCGGCCTGAAGCACGAACCGCGATTCCCAGATTAAAAAGATATATCTAAACAGTTGGTAGCATGAACTCTTTATTGTAAGTTCTAGTAGATGAGAGATGCACAGCTTGTGAACTGTTCTTTTTGAAATTATCAGATTGTGAATAGTTCTTTTTTTTTTCCAAATTATCACAGCTTGTGAATAATTGTGATGATCCTTTTTGCTTCTTGAAGTCATATAATAACCAAAGTTTCCCTAAATCTAATGCATAGTAAGGGAAATTTTTGCTGCATTAATTCAAGGTGGATTTCGTGAGAAGCAAAGCCAAAATATGGAACTATGAGTATCTCCAATAGTGGAGTCAATCACTAGCTATAAGAAATAAACATGTCATCTAATAGATAGCAAATATACAACCTCTCCAATAGATGACTAATTGTAGTTGCCAAATCGTTGAGACTTAGAACATCAAGTTTATTGAGGCGCCTCAACACAATTAGGGCTAGGAAAAAAGCTCGTGGCTCGGCTCAGGCTCGGGTTGGCTCGACTCGAGGAGGTAAACGAGCTCGAGCTGAGCCTACTTTTGAGGCTCGCTGTTGGACCGAACCAGCTCGGCTTGATAGGCGAGCGGCTCAGCGAGCCGAACTAGCTCGGCCGCCCACGCCTCAGGCCTGCCCCTTGGCATCGCAGTTTTTGTTAGCCTCGCCCATCGCCCAACCACGCCTAGTACAGAGCCCACCCCGATTCAACATAGTAGTAGCCGGGCGATGTGAACAAGGCCCGACTAGAATCTCACGCACGCCATGCCGCGGCGACGCCGATCTCGACCGATTCTCGATCCATCTCGATCTCCCGATCGATGAATCAAATCTACGCTAACGCGATTTACATGTACATAGGTTCTCATGTCGAAGGTGTGGAGGATTTCGATGAGTTGAAGCAACTTGTCAACGGATGGCAAGAGAGGTAAGTAGCTAGATGTAAAATTTGTCAATAGAAGTTATCTACCGTGATGCACTCGGCATGGGACACTTGAAGAGGCACGCCAGTGATATGTAAGAAGAGGAAAGGTGTTCAAATGGGACAAAGAAAGAATTAAACTACAACCCCGATGGTACAATAAATAATTGGGACTACAATCCCAAGTAGGTAGAGAGACTTTGTGTCGCTTAATTGCTTCAAGATTTATCGTTAGGATTTAGTGAATCTCATTCTTTTTCAAGAATATAGATTAAAACGCTCATAATAATAGATTTATTAGTGTTTCCCATCAAAAACAAGTAGAGATTTGAAAAATTGTATAACACCAACAAGTCGAATTAAAAAGAACGGTTTAAAACCTGCACATTTTCTATTTCGTTAGCCTCGACATCTAGGATGGTAGGGCTAGGAAGATTATTTAGGTGTTGTTACTCATTATGTTAACTAAAATTAGGAAATAGAGAAAAAATAATTGCCATAAGACTTATAGATGTTAATCACACAGCTTGAAAATATAGGTGATATCATTACAAATGTTGTTCAGAATTTGAAATACATATAAGATTTTTTCTATTGCCTTAGATAATGAATAAGCTAATACTAGTGCTATGAACATTTTGACAACTCGCTAGCTACATATGCTAATTCTTTCTTAATGCATCAACGCAGCATACTGTATTATTAATCTAATTGTTAAAAGTGGCTTAAAAAGATTACAACCTTACCTTCAAACTATTCGAGATGATATCTCATTTTTAAATAGCTCTAATGTAAGAATTGCAGCATGTAAGAACTATTGTCGTGCCTTATAAGTATAACTTAGGAAATTTGGTTTAGACATACTAGTTAGGTGGAATTCCATCAGCATGTATTACCATACAAGCAAATTTTTGAATTTTTATTAACACATAATATCAAACTAGTGATGGCACACCACTTCTCACTCCACACATTTGGCAAGTACTTACCCATTTACATTTATTTTTAGAGGTTTTCATGAAGCCACCTCACCGCTTCGCTCAGTATGAACTTACGCCTTGTTCTATTATTCAATGCATTTATCATATCGCTAATCATTTTGAAGAGATTTAAAATGATATTATTTTATTTGATGCGCTTAGCTATATGAAAACCAAATATCTAAAATATTGGAGAGAACTTCTATTTTTATATTGTTTTATTTTTTGTTAGACCCTCGCCAAACTTACAGACTAAATAATGTTCTAACACAACTTTGTACTCGCTATCGCATAGATTACTCTAATTATTTTCATGATGTTAGTGTCACAGCATCAAATCTCGTAAAATTACTAGAAATGTCCTCAATGCCAACTCGCCCAGATTTTAGTTGCATTCGTAAATAGTATAGCCTCGCTTATTTTTATTACATGATACAAAATATTTTACGGCGGAAGTGAAAATATAATCTGATAATAATAGGAAACACATGCCCATATACTATAGGCAAAGCCTGAGCATAAGATAAACCCTAGAAATCGGTCCTATATTTATTTCAAGAATGGACCTCCTCAAGTGAGGTGAGGTCCCACTGTGCTTTACCTGTGCTAGTCCCTAGATCAAGAGCTAGCACACACGCACAAATGTAATTTGGATCACAACCAAGTCGATTAATTTACATAAATTTACATCGAGTGCGCCTGTGGCGCATTACATAAGTTCGCTCAAGGCCTTACAAAAACGGAAGTCTTCTTATTTACAACCGAAATTCCCAAAAGAGGAAAACCAAAACAATCCCCATAGGCAAATCGAGGAACGCAGCCCTAGGCGCCGGTATACTCTCCATCCTAGACTTCGCTTGTGAAGGCGAGGCTTCAGTGGTCTCCACCTTCGGGTCGTGACTGACATTCAACTCAAGGCGGAATGCGCGCAGCCCACAAAAAGCGCGAGGGTGAGTATTGGTGAAAATACTGCAAGTCAATTGACATATGCACATGCATGGGCTAGACAAGGATAGGTAGGGCTCATTTATGAAAGCGAAGTTTTGAAATAGTTTTCCTAATGGTTTTAAAGCAGCTTTGGGGAAGAAGTGGAGTAGTCAAATCAATTGATAAAATAGTTAAATCATCCGCCCCAAATGCCATGCCCCAAAGGTCGCCTCACGATACAAATCGTGGTTTTCACCAAAAACATTTTCCTATCGCTAATCCACCGGCGACCAACAACTCTCGACGGCTAACCACCGTATGCATAATACCACACGCCGGCTAGACCACCGGTCATCTCCTCACGGCTAACCACCGAGGCTCCTCAAAACCAAAACACGGCACTCGCCGTTTTCTTTTTAAATCATCGAGAAAGAGAGGGAAGGAAACTACCATTGTGATCAACCCACCGTCGTCCGCCTCTTGACCGTGGGCACGGCTTAGAAAGTTTTACGCTCGCAGAGGTCGACGCTTCCCCATGAGACATGACTCTCCCGCCGGAGGTCATCACGACAAAGCCTTTAATAGTCTAGCTCTTGGCCGCATCCTCTAAGGTTTCCACCGCAGTCACGGTATTCCAGCTATCAAGCCCTCTTGAGTCTCGGTAGGTTGGCGAACGCGCCGCGCTTACTCCACCACACGGATGTCCAAACCAAGAGTTCGAAGGTACTCCGCCAGGCTTGCCCATACAAGTACTCATGGTCGCACTATTGTACTTAGTTTTGACAACCACAAGGTATCGGTCCTAAGGACTGGGTGGTTCCTACACCGACCCGATTCTCGTGCTCACCGCACCGCCAATCAATCCGCTCCACCCCAATCAAGTTTTGCAAACTTTTCTAGAAACCCCCAGGTGACATACCCGCCACCTGGCACTAACATTTTTCCCACAGTAGCACCCTGCTACTGCTAATCAAACAAGCACTTTATAAACAGGGAGATACTTTGAATTAAAACAGATATTAAATCGGGGTAATTTGTTCATCATGTGGTAATCACCTACTGTGACTAGTAGCATGACTAAGCAAGATTAATTAGACTAACTAAGGGGTGACAAGTAATTACTGATTAATTATCCTAAGGTTATCAAAAATCAGGATTAATGACATAATTAAAGTGTGCTAGGTTCTTAACTAAATTCCCTACCAATATGATAGTGATTAATCAACATAGCCATGCATGTTTAATACACCTCTAACAAATCATTTGTAAAACTGGGCATTGATATGGTCAAAGGAAATTAGAGGAGATGTCAACAGTGACTTGCCTTGACTGTGGTCGAACTCTTGCCCTTCGTGAGTTTCAGCTCCGGGCACGGGTCCGGTCGGATCTAACGATGGCAAATAACACACATTCAAAAACAATAAATAAATAAAATAAAATAATGCATGCCGATGGATATGCATAGATATGATGATGGTATTTTAAATTGAAATTTGTGTAAATTCTATTTTACTTCTTTTTATAAATTTTTGGAATTTCTTATTCCATATGAAATTTAACTAATACTTATATGTAGCAATATTTATTTTCAATTTGGGAAATATAGAAAATAAACTAATTCCCCTAAATAAATGTTTATTTTATTATTTTTAACAAGTTCCAGAAATTATCAATTAAATTTTTATCTTATCAAAATTAATTAAGGTTAATTAATATGTGTTTTTCTCTTTATAAAACTAAAGCATGTATTAACATGCATTAAATTATATAAGTAATATTTTTAAATTAAACTTCATATTTTTAGAAGTTTTGAGAAACTTGTTTTACTAATTTTGGGCTTATATTTTAAAAGATATGAAATTTACAAGTTTTCTTATTTTAAAATTCATTTGAAGGAGGAAAATCGGTGGGGCTTACCGGCTTCTGCTTCAAAATGAACGAGGCGCGTCCGACGCTGCTTCCAACCAAATTGGCGGGCGAGCGGCGCGGCACTGGCTGGCGGCTGTTCGCCTGCTCGGCCGAACGGCGCGGGCGGGGCGGCATCGCACGTATGTCGTCAGCAGCTGCTCGCCGACGCGCACGCCACGCTGCCTGCTGGCGCGCGCGAGCGCGCGAGGCGTCTTGGCCGGCGCGGATGCGAGATGCACAGCGCGCTGCCCAAGCGCATGGGCGGCCACCAAGGTGGGCACATCGCGGGTATGGCCTGCCAAGCACGACGACGGAGGTCGACGGTGGAGCCCACCCGCCGTTGTCCCGAGCAGGGCGGCGGCGGTATGCTCCGGCGAGGGAGAGAGGGGAAAAGGAAGAGGGAGGAAGTGGAGCTCGGGGTGGGGTCGGCGGCGAGGGGATGGCCGGCGGTGAGGTCACGACGCTGCTGGGCGAAGAGAGGCGGCGGCGCTGGCCACGGCGCGAACGGCGGCGAGAGGGGAAAGCGCTGGGTCATGAGGGAGAGGGAGGTGAGGGAAGTTAGGGGCGGTGTCGGCCGAGGTGGAACCGGCCGAGGAGCTCATGACGTGGCCGGGCTAGGCGAGGAGGGGACGCCGCCGACCAACTCCGACGAGGGAGAGGCGGCACAAGGCAAGGGAAGGTACCCTAGGGGCTTAGGGAGGGAGAAGAGAGAAGGGGAGGGAGGGATTACTCGACGACGAGCGACGGTGCTCAGGCGGAGCGCCCTGCGGCGCCTCTCAAGGGATCCCATGACAATGACACAAGCAAGCAAGCGAAAATGGAGTCATGGAGGTGGCGGGAGGAGGGTGGCGACGGGGATCGGCCTGGGAAGGCGTGAGGCAGCGGGCGGAGTGAGAGAGGCAGTGAGGGAGAGTGGGGAGGGGAAACCGAGAGTGAGAGAGAGGGGGTGGGTTTAGGCTGAATTAGGGGGGGCAAAAGGGGAAATAGGCCAAATAGGGTAGGGCCATATTGGGAAAGTTCCAATTGGGAACAAATTGACAAGTGGAGCCCACTTGTCATAGAGAGGGGAAGAAGAGAGAAAATAAGGGCCAATTAGAAAAATTAATATCTCATCTAATTCACTATATAAGTTTTGATTTGAATTTTCATTTGCATTAAGTTTAAATTGTTGTTTCACAAGCTTAATTTGAAATTACAAATTTTACAAATTAGCATAATAGGTGTTAAGTATTTAAGCAAATTTAAATTTAAGTATTTTAGAAGCTAAACCCTTAAATACGTTTTTAAGAAAATTAATTGTAGTAACATACATATTTTCAAAAATAATGTTTGTTTTGACGATTTTCTTTTGGAATGCTCAATTTCATGCAATGACTATAAAATTTTGAAATTGTTTGAAAATGGGGATGTTACAAACCTCCCCTTAAACGGAATCTCAATTCCGAGATTCGGAAAGGCCGAGAAAAGGTTGGGGAATTCTCGTCAAGATCCTCTTCTCGCTCCCAAGTTGCTTTGTCCTCCGAGTGGTTGCTCCAATCGAACTTTGCAAAGCTTGGTCACCTTGCTCTCGGTCCGTCGAAATGATTCGCCTCAAACCGGATTGGGTACTCCTTGTAGGTCGATTTTCTTGCAAGTCCAAATTGCTCCAACCAAGATCTGCTCCTTTGGGACTCACCGACATTTCTCACCGGGACACGGGAACACATCGTACAAATGATAATTGGGGCGGCAACTCGTCGGTAGGCTACTTCACCTCTTCTCGTCAAAATCTTGAATGGTCCAATGTAGCGTGGTGCAAGTTTTCCGCCGACTTAAACGCCGAACTCTTTTCATTGATGACACTTTGAGGTAAACAAAATCTCCTTCTAAGAAAGACGAGATCTCTTCGCCGATTGTTTGTATAACTTTTCCGCCGACTTTGAGCAGCTTCAGCGTTGTTGGATGACTCGGACTTGCTCATTGGCTTCCTTGAGCAGTCAGTCCAAAAATCATTCTCTCTCGGTTTCTTTCCAAGAGAGAGGGTTCTACATTTCCGCCGCATGCTGCCTCGAACGGGACATCTCGCAAACTCGATCGTAGTCTGTTGTTGTATGAGAACTCACAGATGGCGATGTTTATCCTAACTTTTGAATTTGCCAAAGCGCAGTTCAAGCATGTCCTCCGTAATTTGGTTAACTCGCTCGTCGACCTTCACCGTGGATGGAATGTCAGATCAAGTTGAGATTGGTTCCTAACACCCATGCAACTTCGCTAGAACTTTGAAGTGAATCGGGTTCCTTCCGTTTGAGACGACCTTCTTCGAACTCCATGTAGGCAAACAATCTCGATGTACAGCCGCCAACTTGTCTCCAGTATAAATGGTCTTCACAGGGATGAAGTGGGCAGACTTGGTGAGTCGATCCACAATGACCCAAATGGAATCATGACCGGACTGGGTTCTGGGTAAGCCGGTAATGAAGTCCATTCCGATCTCTTCCCATTTCCATTCAGGAACTTTCAGGGGCTGAAGCAATCCTGCAGGCCGTTGATGCTCTACTTTGACCCGCTGACAGGTATCACACAGGGCAACGAACTCGGCGATGTCTCGCTTCATACCAGTCCACCAATAGGATGTCCGGAGATCCAAGTACATCTTGGTACTTCCTAGGTGAATTGACAGTGCCGAGTCATGAGCTTCCTTCAAAATTAGCTCCTTGATTTCTGACTTGTTCGGCACAGAAATTCTTTTCTCGAACCAGAGGATGCCGTTCTCGTCCACTAGGAATCCTGGGGCTTTTCCTGCCTTGATCCTTTCCTTAATCTCTCGCTACTTCTACATCATCCTTTGGGCTTCACGGATCTGGTTCTCCAAGGTCGGCCGGTTCTAGCATATGAACACCGCCTTTGTTCGACTAACTCCATGTTTAACTTCCTCAATTCTTCATGCAATGCAAAGTTGACCTTCTTGAACCATGAGGTTATTGCAAGAGCTTTTTTCGCTCAAGGCATCGCCTACTACATTAGCTTTTCCAGATGGTAATGGATGCCTAAATCATAGTCCTTATCAGCTCTAACCATCTTCTTTGCCTCATGTTCAAATCGTCATGGAAGATGTATTTCAAGCTCTTATGGTCCGTATATACCTCTGTCCGGTTACTGACCAAGTAGTGCCTCCAAATCTTGAAAGCATGGACCACAGCAGCTAGTTCCAGATCATGAGTTGGGTAGTTGACCTCATGGGGCTTCAGTTGCCTTGATGCGTAAGCTATAACTTTTCCTTCTTGGCATCAGCACACATCCAAGTCCTAATTTGGATGCGTCACAATAAACTTCAAAATCCTTGCGTAATATCCGCAGGTGAGGATCGAGCTGATGTCAAACGCTTTTAGCTCTTGAAAGCTTTCTCGCAAGCTTTGGTCCATTCAAACTTCTTGTCCTTTTTCAAGAGTCAGTGAGTGGTCCGCGACTCTAGAGAAGTCTTCAATGAACCTTCAGAATAACTCGCCATTCCGAGGAAATCATGGACCTTAGACACCGCTTTTGGCGCGCCCAATCCAAAACATCCTTTACTTTGCTTGGGTCGACAATGACACCGTCGGCCGATATGACGGGCCTAGAAACGCCACTTCTTTCACCAAAACTCACACTTCATCGAACTTGGCATACAAATGATGCTCTCGAAGTTTTTCCAATACTAACCTTAAGTGCTCGTGATGTTCTTCTTCATTTCTAGAGTAGATGAGAATATCGCCAATAAAGATGACTACAATTTGTCCAAGTATTCCATGAATATCTTGTTCATCGATTCATGAAATATGCGGTGCATTGGTCAACCCAAAGGACATGATCAGATACTGCATAACCGCATCGAGTAGTGAAAGCGCCTTAGGTATGTCCTCTTTTGGATCTTGATCCGATGATAGCCCGATCTCAAATCAATTTTGGAGAAGACACAGTTCCTTTAAGCCGATCAAACAAATCGCCGATCCCGGGCAAAGGGTACTTGTTCTTAATCGTGACTTCATTTAGGGACTCAGAGTCCACGCACATCCTTAGGGTTTTGTCCTTCTTCTTGACAAAATGGCCGGGCTCCCCAAGGTGATGCAATCGACGAATGAATCCTTTGCCTTCTAATTCTTCAAGTTGCTTTTGAGTTCTCGCTAAAAGGTTTGCAGACAACCGATATGGCCTTTGAGCTATTGGGGCGCCTGTGTGCTACCTCAATAATGAACTCAATGTCACGGTCCGGTGGCATACCAGTGCATCATCCGAAATACATCCGGGAATTCTTGACCACTGACCGAGTCCAATGCTATTCCTTTTAATCGGTTCAAGGTGCCGATAGCTCTTGCATCGTGTTCAGAGGAGAACTTTATTCGACTCCATCACTATTAACTGTGGTGATAGCACGATTGGCACAAATAATTCGCCTCTATACCTAGTTAACTAGTCCATGCCTAGGATAACTTCTACCCCTTGGGAGTCTAGTAAGATGAGGTTCGCTAGAACTTGACTCGTTAACTTCTATGTCTAACTTAGGACATACTTTATCGGTCCTCATAGACTTCCCGATGATTGAACAATCATAGGGTGCTTTAGGCTTATTATGCTCCAATCATTTGATTCCACAAAACTTTTTGATATGAAAGAATGTGATGCACCGAATTAAATAAAACTCAAGTCGGTACTAAATTCACTAGGAACTTACCAAGGACAACATTCGATGCATTCTCGCGCTTCTTCCGCAAAGGATGAAGTTGACTTCGCCGTCCGCAACTTGAGGTGCCCTAGGAGGCCGAGGTACTTTGGCCTTTTTCCAGCAAAGAAAGTGCACGAGCGCTGATCCCGTGTTGAAGGAGCAGCTATGCTTACGCTTCGGGGCATTTGTTGGCATAATGACCCATCGGTGACAGCTTGTAGCAATCAATTGCTGCAAGATCGTTATTCGGGGCGCTTGAGAAGTTGGAGCTTGTCGAGGACCTTGTGGGGTTTATGGGCCGAGATGTCGGGCGCTTCGTTCTTGTTGGGACCGCGCATCGAGGCCCGCTTGATGGAAACCGGAGGAACGGGCCCGAGCTGCTAGAACCTAGATGATACCGCCGAGCCATCTTTCTTTGCGCTTTCTCATACAATGTCGCCAATATCTTCCATAATCAAAGCCTTATTGACCATATTCGAAGGTGGCATAGTCATTGGCAGCAATAAGGGCCTTGATTTCGGATCCATTCCTTCCATGAACTTCCATATTTTGTCGGACCGATGTTACTACCGTGGTGGTATAGCGGCCGTGATTGAACTTATTCAGATATTCAAGGATGACGTGTTGCCTTGCCGAGACGGTGAAATTTCACCTCTTCATCTCCATTATGCCTTTGGGAACAAATGAAGCGGTGAAAGCTTTGGAGAAGTCTTCCTGTGAGAGCTTCAATATCCCAAGCGAGAAGCTCGAAATTTTCCCACCATATGGCAAAGATCGCCCGGAGTTGATGACCAAATGGTTGACAATCTCTCGGTCAAGCAGCATGAATCATATCTAGCTTTCGCTTCATTTCTGAGCCAATCCTTAGCAACTGTGGGTTCCACGGCCCGTGAACACCGATGGTCTAGTTCTCATAAAGTCACCAAACTTGGACCGGTGTTGGTTCTCAGAGGGGCTGAACTTGAGCAGAACAAAGAAGGTTGTTGAGGTTATGAGCAATAGCTTGAAAGGCTTGCAGGTGCATTGCCAGTATTTGGTCCAACTGTGGAGGATGAGGTGGTGGTGGTGGCAAATTGACATTGGCCCGGTCATCGGTAGTCAAGCTAATTCTGGGCCGACCGACAGTGGAAATCGACCGAGGTTCGTCTCACATTAACTCTCTTCCATTTCTCGCGACCGCAAGCAGCTTTCATTCCGTGTCTACCATCCGACAACAATGTTGGAAACGAGATGAGAAAGGGAAAACTAGGAGGAAGCTAACAGGAGATCGTAACATCCACAACACACCGCTCAAACAAAATACTTAAAAGACCCAGAAGGCACACAAGTGATAGCGACGACCGGTCGGGCGACTATCTTGAAATCCACCGAAAATCCAACGCTTCTAATACGACACAGCTTTTAGGTTCCTGCAGCCTTAACGCTAATCTTGCTTTCTTGAAGCCATCTCGTTCCTCTATGCCTCTTATGCTTGTTCCAGTCGTCGACGACTTACGGCTCTAGCTATCCTATTAAGAATAGTGGTGTCGCTAAAATTTCTGAATCAGGGGAGATTTTAGAAACAGCTTTTGGCTTTGAAACACAAATCATTTAGAGGGTGGTAAGAGAGAAAAAGGTAAGACCAGACTGAAGCGAAAATTTTTAGGTAAGAAAAACAGAAGAGGGTAATTTTCGAAAACTGTTGAAAGTAAATTTATTATTTAAATAGGTCCTTAGGGCTATACCATTCTACCTAGGTTATGCCTCACAGCCTCTAGGCTCGATATTAACCCCTGTCGGACCTCTCAAGGAGGTGAGGTCCCACTGTGCTTTTACTTGCTAGTCCTCGGATCAAGAGCTAGCACACACGCACAAATGTAATTTGGATCACAACCAAGTCGATTAATTTACATAAATTACATCGAGTGCGCCTCGTGGCGCCATTACATAAGTTCGCTCAAGGCCTTACAAAAGCGAAATCTTCTTATTTACAACTGAAATTCCCAAAAGAGGAAAACCAAAACAATCCCCACATGCAAAGCCGAGGAACGCAGCCCTAGGCGCCGGTATACTCTCCATCCTCGATTTCGCTTGGTGAAGGCGAGGCTTCAGGTCTCCACCTTCGGGTCGCACTAATACTCAACTCGCAAGATCGAATGTGCAGCCCGCTGCAAAGCGAGGGTGAGTATTGGTGAAAATACTGCAAGTCAATTGACATATGCACATGCATGGGCTAGACAAGGATAGGTAGGGCTCATTTATGAAAGCGAGTTTTGAAATAGTTTGCCTAATGGTTTTAAAGCGCTTTGGGGAAGAAGTGGAGTAGTCAAATCAATTGATAAAATAGTTAAATCATCCGCCCCAAATTACCATGCCCCAAAGGTCGCCTCACGATACAAATCGTGGTTTTCACCAAAAACATTTTCCTTATCGCTAATCCACCGGCGACCAACAACTCTCGACGGCTAACCACCGTATGCATAATACCACACGCCGGCTAGACCACCGTCATCTCCTCACGGCTAACCACCGAGGCTCCAAAACCAAAACACGCACTGCCGGTTTTCTTCTTTAAATCATCGAGAAAGAGAGGAAGGAAACTACCATTGTGATCAACCCACCGTCGTCCGCCTCTTGACCGTGGGCACGGCTTAGAAAGTTTTACGCTCGCAGAGGTCGACGCTTCCCCATGAGACATGACTCCTCCCGCCGGAGGTCATCACGACAAAGCCTTTAATCAGCCTAGCTCTTGGCCGCATCCTCTAAAGTTTCCACCGAAGGCCGGTATCTCCAGCTATCAAGCCCTCTTGAGCTCGGTAGGTTGGCTAATGCATCGCGCTTACTCCACCACACGGATGTCCAAACCAAGAGTTCGAAGGTACTCACCAGGCTTGTGTGAGAACCGGTTTCAATATGATAATATCGAGATTCTCTAAAATACAATTGTCCAGATTCCAATTGTATAATAGAAATGACACCATTGCACGCCTTTTATTAATACTAATAACAATGTTACAAATGAAGTGGAAAATACAAAGGTATTACAACTAAATCAGATGCCCATTCCACGTGCTTGGCCCGAGGATAGGAATTCCTTAGAAAAATGTCGAGTCATCGAGTTCCTTAATCAGAAAAATTGAATTTAGCAGGTGAGTATTTCTACTCAAGAGGTCTTCACCAATGCAAGCAACTATTAATTACATGCAAGTTACCTAAATAAGAAGAGCAAGGTTTAAGTAGATATAATGCAACAATTGAAATGGCTTACCGCTTATTTCAAAGAGTTTTGTAAAACATTTAAGAATCAAATTCTTTACACAACCAAATTCTTTACTCATCACACCCATACACCACCTTGTTACATCTCGCACGTCGCGCTGAGATTATTAATTAAATCACTGAGCACATGTCACAAATCATGCAGGTATCACCCTTCAGACACAACTCCATATACCGGGAGTACGGTCTATTAATGATTTATTTTCATTCGATTCTGCAGAACCTAGGTCAACTTATATATTGATCATATATATAGTTGAACAATTGTGTCTTTAACCCATGACATTCCCAGGTTTTAGCATTGGATAGGCCCACCATTCCTGTTTCATCAACCTCTTGTTCTCCATGCAACGCATGAGCAACCCACCACCGGTCCTTTTAACCCATGCCTATCCTTTGCAGGAAATATTTTTGTTTAACACTAACACCACCAACAATCTATATCCATTGTCATACCAGAATAATGTGCTTATCCAAGTAGATAATGAATGTCTATATGAGTTGTCATATGATTGACTATTTATTCTATTCTAGGGTTTTATGATGTTATTTATTTTGGTGTATCCTAATGGTACAACTCTAACATGGATTATAATTATTCTATATGATGTATATACATATGATATCAAAGTAGATTGACTCAGAATAATCAACTAGAAAATAATGCATAAAGTAGTAATTAGAGAATTCTAAATGAGTGGAGAAAACCTGCCTTAGTTACGGATATAACTCAGCTCTTTCTTCGGCTTCACTTCTTGATCATCATCTCCGTCCAAAGAGTAGCTTAATCTTGATCTTCTTCTATTATGGTGAGATTTTAATACTTAATAAAATAGGAAGAATAAGAATCAAATCAAAATGAAAAGAAATTTATATGCCATGCGGAAATGTTTTGGAAAAGGTTTAGGTTTTTGGAATGCAGTGGCCTTTGGATAGGATAGGAGTTATGAAAATATTTCATAGAATGACGGAGATGAAATCATGGGATATTTTATGAAGAGGTAGGGTCATGATATGTTTATATGAAAAGATAGGTTTAAAATATCTTGTTCTTTTATTTTATTTCAAGAAGATCTTAAAAATGATTCAATCTAGTTTTAGGTTCTTTGCAAATCTCTTAGCATTGTCCTAAGGAAATGAATTTTTAAATTAAATAGTGAGTATTTATTTTATTGTTTAATAAAAAGGGTTTCTATTCTATTTATTTATAAAGTTTTTAATTCCAAGAATATTTCAAGTTATTCATGATTCATTCAAATGTTAATTTTATATGCTTTTACTGTTGGAAAGAATTTTGGTATATTAATTGTTAAACTTTATTTAAAGAGATTAATTTCATAAAGAGTTTAAAGAAAGTAAAAGGCTATAACTTATAAAGTAATTCTGAATTTTAAAGTTTCATAATTTCTATATATATTGGTGTTTATCAAGAAAAATATCAATTTCATTTTTGTAAGGGTTTTTATATTTTAATAAATTCCTTAGATTATTAAAGAAAGAGTTTTAAATTTAAATTTAGGTTTCAGAGGGATTCAAAATTATAGAAAAATCATTTCTAGATGTAAAACATTATTTGGAACAACTTTTGTATAGAAACGTTTTGCTAATTTTGGCTCTAAGGCTTTCAATATGAAGGAAGAACAAAATCGGGGCTGTGAACAGTGTTTTTCTAGGGTTCTTCGGAATCCGGTTTGGGGTTTTCGGATTTGTGGGGTTTTGGGGCAATTAACCTTAGGGCTTTTGTTTCTAGGATGTCTAGGGATGTTTTGGAGGTGGATTGGTGGATCGGCGGATCGAGTTGGCTTGGCCGACGTGGTCGGCCACGGCGCGAAGAACACATTTGGGGCTTTTTGATTTGGTGGAAAATTGCACTAAGCTTGAGAGGGCGTAGGAGATCCTTACCGTGCTACCAATTGGGCTCGAGGAACCCCGAGTCGACGCAACGACGTGGAGCGGGCGGCGGCCGAACAGGGGAACCGCGGCGGCAGCGCGGCGCTGCTTCTCGGGCCGATTGCTCCTAGCTGCAGCTCGGCGATGACACTAAAAAGCTCTAGCCGGCGGCGCTAAGCTCAATTTGCCGCGGTTAGGACGAATTCCGCGATGAGGTGGTGGCGGCCGGTGCAACGGAGACAAGGAATTGAAGCTCCCGGCGTGCTATTTATAGGCGCGGATGGACTTGAGAGTAGCTCGGGATCATGATGAAGAGGATAGGGCTTGGATTCGAGTAGCTAACTCGAGTGGTTGTCTTGTGCGACGGCAAATGAGCGCAGCAAAGAATCATGGCTCGTCTTGGCGGCGAGCGCGAGTCACAACATGATTCCGCAGCACCAACCACTAGGCAACAAGGTCGAGTAGGAGGTGGCAATGCCACACATTGTCTTGGTGTGCAAGGAAGGGGAGGATTGGTGTGGGAACGGTGCAAAGAACAGGGGAACAGGGGAAAGAAGAGAGGAAGAAGGGCTCCGAGGGCAGTTTAGTAAATTCACAGAGAAAGTTCCAAAATCAAGCTTTGGTTTGGATCAAAGTTTGAATATGAATTAATATGGATGTATTATGCATGTGATAGCTAAGTAAAGTGAGAAAAGAGGAGGATTTTGGGGATTTCAAACATGGAGGGGTATTTTGGTAATTTCTTTGAAAGTATCTTTAATTCAAAGTTTAAAAATGAAATTCAAGGTTTTAAATCTAAGTTGAGTTTTAAATAAGATACAAATGATCATATGAAGGGATAGTAGATAAATAAATATATATATATAAAAGAAGATGATTTTGGAAATATCAAGTTGGAAGGGCATTTTGGTAGTTTTGACTAAAGACATTTCCAATTCAAGTTTTAAAATATATCCAAGGTTTGAAATTGAGTTTAAACAAATATTGGTCATGCAAAATAGTTGAATAGGATTTAAAAAGAGGGAATTTTGGGGATTTTTAGCCAAAGGGGCAAATTGGTAATTTTACCAGGTATATATATATTTAATACAAGTTTAAGGTCTAAATTTGAGTTTGAGTTTTGGGAGAAACTGAGTATGCATGAGTAACTATTTAAATTTAAAAGAGGAAAGCTTGGGATTTTAGCTAAAGGGTATTTTGGTAATTTACTAGTCCATTTTTTATACAAATTCAAAGTTTGAAAATAATACATCAATTGAATGCATATTTTGTACTTATAAAGAATTTATTGAAATCAATAGGAAAGGGTTGAAGGAAAGGGTAATTTGGGAATTTTTGACTTAGAAGGGCAAAATGGTAATTTTGCTAATGCCTGATGGTTGAGTATCAACTTCGTAATATATTGGAATTAGTTGCTTATGGGTGGAAGATGGTTAAAAGAGATGGAAAATCGAATTCTTGGTATATAGAGTACTGAAAACACTATTCACTATATGAAAATACTATTCACCATTTGAAACTCTCTTTTTCAATTAAATGTATAAAATCCTAAAACATGATTTGGGTTTATGAAAATTTATAAAAGGAATAGTGCGTAAAAGCAGCATGCGAAGAAGGTTTTATTTGCAAAACAAATAAATCTTGTTTTACACTTCACAGGAGATTTTGAAATTTGAAAACCGAGAAGATTATGGCTCAAGCAATAAAGAAAACTGAAAAACGAATTAAATGCGAAAAATTTTTATGCAAAATTTCAGGCTGTTACAGCTTGCCCATACAAGCACTCATGGTCGCACTGTTGTACTTAGTTTTGACAACCACAAGGTATCGGTCCTTAAGGACTGGGGTGGTTCCTACACTGGACCCGATTCTCGTGCTCACTGCACCAGCCAATCAATCCGTCCACCCCAATCAAGTTTTGCAAACTTTTCTAGAAACCCCAGGTGACATACCCGCCACCTGGCACTAACATTTTTCCCACAGTAGCACCCTGCTACTGCTAATCAAACAAGCACTTTATAAACAGGGAGATACTTTGAATTAAAACAGATATTAAATCGGGGTAATTTGTTCATCATGTGGTAATCACCTACTGTGACTAGTAGCATGACTAAGAAAGATTAATTAGACTAACTAAGGGGTGACAAGTAATTACTGATTAATTATCCTAAGGTTATCAAAAATCAGGATTAATGACATAATTAAAGTGTGCTAGGTTCTTAACTAAATTCCCTACCAATATGATAGTGATTAATCAACATAGCCATGCATGTTTAATAAACCTCTAACAAATCATTTGTAAAACTAGGCATTGATATGGTCAAAGGAAATTAGAGGAGATGTCAACAGTGACTTGCCTTGACTGTGGTCGAACTCTTGCCCTTCGTGAGTTTCAGCCCCGCACGGTCCAAATGGATCTAACGATGGCAAATAACACACATTCAAAAATAATAAATAAATAAAATAAAATAAAATAATGCATGCAGATGGATATGCATAGATATGATGATGGTATTTCAAATTGAAATTTGTGTAAATTCTATTTTACTTTTTTTATAAATTTTTGGAATTTCTTATTCCATATGAAATTTAACTAATACTTATATGTAGCAATATTTATTTTCAATTTGGGAAATATAGAAAATAAACTAATTCCCCTAAATAAATGTTTATTATATTATTTTTAACAAGTTCCAGAAATTATCAATTAAATTTTTATCTTATCAAAATTAACTAAGGTTAATTAATATGTGTTTTTCTCTTTATAAAACTAAAGCATGTATTAACATGCATTAAATTATATAAGTAATATTTTTAAATTAAACTTCATATTTTTAGAAGTTTTGAGAAACTTGTTTTACTAATTTTGGGCTTATATTTTAAAAGATATGAAATTTACAAGTTTTCTTATTTTAAAATTCATTTGGAAGGAGGAAAATCGGGCGGCTTGGGCTCGGCTCGGCCAAATGAACCAGGCGTGGTCTGACGTGGCTGCATTACCGCGCGGCGGCGGGCGGGCGCAAGGCGCTGGCGGCTGGCTCGGCGGCGGCCGAACGGCGCGCAGGGCGGCGTCGGCACGCTGGCGTCCGTCAGTCATGTTGTCGGACACGCTGCCACGCGGGTGCTGCGCATGCCAAGCGAGCGCGAGGCGGCTGGCCGGGCGCGCGCGGCGTCTTGCGTCTTGCGGCGATCGCGGCGTGGCCAGCCACATGTGCCTCATGGGTACGGCTGGCCTGGCGGCGACGGAGGTCGACGGGTGGAGCCCACCCGCTGTGTCCCGAGTAGTGGCGGCGGCGGAGGTGGCTCGGCGCAGGCGATTCCGGCAGGCGGTATGCGTTCGGCGGAGAGAGAGGGGAAAAGGAAGAGGAGAGGAAGGGAGCTCATGGTGGGGTCGTGAGGAGGATGGCCAAGCGTGAGGTCGGCGACGCTGCGGGAAGAAGAGGCGGCGGCGTCGTCGGCCGACGGCCGAACGGCGGCGAGGGGAAAGCGCGGGTCGGCAAGGGAGAGGGAGGTGAGGGGAAGATAGGGGCGGTGTCGGCTCGAGGTGGAACCGGCCGAGGGAGCTCGGGGACGTGGCCGGGGCTAGGCGGAGGGAGGGATACGCCGTCGACCAACTCCGGCGAGGGAGAGGCGGCGCTGGCGGCGGGGAAGGTACCCTAGGGGCTTAGCGAGGGAGAAGAGAGAAGGGGAGGGAGGGATTACCCGACGACAACGAGCGACGGTGCTCGGGGGCGAAGCGGCCCCGACGGCGTCCTGCGGCGGGATCCGGCGACGGCGGCGGGCAGCGAAAATGGAGTCACGGAGGTGGCGGGAGGAGGGTGGCGACGGGGATCGGCTGGGGAGGGCGTGAGGCAGCGGGCGGAGTGAGAGAGGCAGTGAGGGAGAGTGGGGAGAGGAAACCGAGAGTGAGAGAGAGGGGGTGGGTTTAGGATGGATTAGGGGAGGCAAAAGGGGAAATAGGCCAAATAGGGTAGGGTCATATTGGGAAAGTTCCAATTGGGAACAAATTGACAAGTGGAGCCCACTTGTCATAGAGAGGGGAAGAAGAGAGAAAATAAGGGCCAATTAGAAAAATTAATATCTCATCTAATTCACTATAAAAGTTTTGATTTGAATTTTCATTTGCATTAAGTTTAAATTGTTGTTTCAAAAGCTTAATTTGAAATTACAAAATTTACAAATTAGCATAATAGGTGTTAAGTATTTAAGAAAATTTTAAATTTAAGTATTTCAGAAGCTAAACCCTTAAATACGTTTTTAAGAAAATTAATTGTAGTAACATACATATTTTCAAAAATAATGTTTGTTTTGACGATTTTCTTTTGCAATGCTCAATTTCATGCAATGACTATGAAATTTTGAAATTGTTTGAAAATGGGGATGTTACATCCAGTCTTCTTCATAAATGTTCATTTCTGATTATAAGTGGATCCTGTTCAAAGAAATAAATAATTTGCCCACATAATGTGGGTAAGTACTAATTGTCATTGTTGGTTTCCATAAAAATGAAATATTAACTAAATGTAATTGGAATCAAAGGAAGGTAAAGGCTATATTTGTCGCGCCCCTTCTCGGCTTACCTAGCGAGAACGGTCGGACCTGCACTAGGCCCTGGATCAGTAGGCTAGTGCAAGAGTTACACAGCTGGAATCATTTCATACATCGGTGTCCAAATATTACATAACAGCGATCATCCGATCGCATTAGTAGCAAACGGCATTTAAGCCTTAGTTCTGAGACCAAAGTTCATCGAGTAGCGGAAATCTCCCAAAAGGCAACTTGCAAGTTCAAAAGAATAACAAAATCACACCAAAGAATGTGTAACCACACACGATCGGTGGAACGCACTAAACCCTATCTTAAGCAACTACTCCCGGTCACAGTGCATCGAGGATCTCCTTCCTCATGACAATCGTAGGCATCTTCCTCGACGGGCTCCTCCATGTCTAAAGATAGATATTTATGCGAGGTCGGTGTCATCCAAACACCGGCGAGCTAACACCCAACCCAATGCATTTAGTGATAGAGGTTTCAAAGGAAAGGCTGGGTTTATTTATTTGCATGAAAGCCGTTTGGAAATGAAAGCCTATGACTTAGCAGTTTAACCAAATTCCTGTCAAATTGATTATTTATCATGTTTCCTTTTCAATGCACAACCAAACCCATGGCGCTTTCAAGCACTCGCCAAACGTTCTCTTCCCACTCCGCCATCATCTTCCGAGTGTGGCGCTCGTTAGGATCACATTCCCCACAAAGTACCCGGTCTCGCCCTAGCTGGGCTGCCACCCACGCTAGACTCACGGCTCTCTGAAGAATGGACCTAGATCATCCTCGATGACGACATGAAATCTGTCTTCACCTCAAGCATGGCGGCAGACAGGTACGCCCGCAGTCGTAACTACCCTGAATCCCCAATACTTGCACTACCGCGCGATGGCCGTGGCGTTGTGGTGTTAGGAACTATCTCCGCAGCGGATAGTCGATGGCGTCACACTGTGCATCCTCGATGCACCCGTCTGGGGAATCCTTGATTCAGCCCAACCGATCCACTAAGGGCCTCACCCTTATGCACTTCCTTCTTCGGCTAACTTCGCACCCTCCGTGTGAATCACACGATGTGGCGGAACCCTCCTTTGGGGCGCGCACGCGGCATTACGCGGATCTCGCCGCTCTCTTCCATGCACTACGTATGTGGGCGATTAGCTTCCTCAAATCACGTAGCCCACTACTTCATCTCTTACCCAATGCCGACCCAATCGCATTGCGACTTATCACAACCATATACACACACGGCATGCGAGCCCAAATTCAATTAACCATATTCTTTGTGTGATCATGTCCGGTGAATGTCGGTTCACTGCTTCGAGGCAATTTTAAGCCTAAAATTAATAGTTGGACTGAGCAATGTCTAAGCAAGATTATAACCAAGACTTAGGAGTCTAAATCAGTTTATTTAAATTAACCAGCTACCAAGGGTGATCATCAAAGCGATCAATAGCAAGCCAAATGACGATGATTAATTCAAGGCAACATCATCATGGTAATTTGATAGCAAGAAAATAAATGGCATGATACATCATGATTGAACAAGTAGGCATAAGTATTTAAAAGGCATGCGGTTTATATCTGTAAAATAAATACTTTAGAAATCTGGGATTCAATATGTTATTATTGGATGTTAACTTGCACTAGGGAAAGCGCATCCTCTCCTAGTAAAAGCAACACTATTAAGGATAGGTATTAACTCGCTAGGAAAATCGAGATTCTCCTAGTAAAAGCAAACTCCTTTGAGGGTAGATATTAACTTCGCCTTGGGAATTGAAGTCGGGTCTTGTGCGGAGTCCTCGAGCAGTGTTTCCGGATCCTCTACGTCTAAACGGAGAATCAACAATTCATCATAAACACGATCTGGCGAAGAAAAGAATGATGCATGAAATGCAATCGAGGTCGCTTCGATTCGCTCATTTACTGATTCCTATGTTTAACTATCTACATGAATCCATATATATATATATATATATATCGAGAAAGTTCCATGATCCTTCTAAATAATGAATCATAGCGGAATGGCCGCGAAGTGCTTGTGAGATGATGCACATGATACATGTATATATATGTGTAATGAAATTTCTACCCTAATTAACCCAATAGGACAAAATATGGTTTTATCGTCTTTTAAAGTACTTTAAATAGTTAGAATATGTTAACATGATACATGTAGCTAGTTATTCATGTTTCCTAATTATACCAATATTGAGTTAACATGTAATTAGGAAACATATTATAGGTTATACTATATTCACCTAGGTCCAAAAAGTCATTTATTGGCATCCATGATTTTCTTATGTTTAACTTAATTGTTAATCTATTTTTAATACACAACATTCCATTTTTTCTTATTTTTATATGAATTAATACCCTAAAATAAGCTTAATGGATTTAATCTAGGAACCGTGTTCGGTTACTGTGTGTGGTACTATTTTTATTAAATCCAACACAAGCTCTAGTATTTACCCTAATTTTTCCAGAATTTTTAATGATATCTACCTATTTTAAATAAATCGTTTCTATTTACTGTCTTTGTTTTATTTATAAAATCTGGGAAAAAGGGGTGAACAATACTGGGCCGGCCCGCTAACTCGCGGCCGAGCCAACCACGTCGAAGACGTACTTCGGGAAGGCGTAACTCGCGAGTGAAGGCGCTGGGGGTCATAGGGCGCCTCCACTTACCCTGACATGTGGGACCGAGGGCCCACATGTCAGCGACGTGAAGAAGCCGCGCGGGAGTTTTTAAATCCCGCGAGCGCTGACAGCTGGGGCCCACCTGTCAGCCACCACACACGGTGAAGCCGCACGGATCTTGGCGCAGATCGGACGGCTCGCCGCCATCGTCTTCCTTCTGCCGGCGCTCGCACGGCCGAGGCTAGCCGACGGCTAGCCGGAGCTAGGGTGCACCGTTTGGGGCGTTCTTGGGTTCGGTGGAATCAGTGAGCTAACGCGCATCTAGGGGTGCCCTTGTCGAGGCCAGAAACGGCCGGACGCGGCGGAGCCATGCCCGGCGGCGGAACCGGCTACCGGCGGACATGAGTAAATGACCTAGGGTCGAGCTTATGGAAAAATAGCGCGCGCATGAGCTATGCGGGGGGTTAGTGGGTGCTTACCGAGCAAAAAGGTGGTCGGGGGCACGGTTGGATCGGCGCGTCCACGTGCGGGTCCGAGCAAGGAAGGCGGCGCGCTCAAGATGCTGGTGAAGACTGGCGAAGCCCTGGGCCAAAAGAGGGGAGCACGGTGTGAGGGGAAGACAGGCGAAGCTCACCGAGCAAGGGCTTGCCGCGAAGCTCACCAGAGATGATGATCGGCGCGTCCCCGAGCAGGTCCGAGCAAGGAAGGCGGCGCGCTCAAGATGCTGGGGAAGACCGGCGAAGCCCTGGGCCAAAAGAGGGGAGCACGGTGTGAGGGGAAGACAGGCGAAGCTCACCGAGCAAGGGCTTGCCGCGAAGCTCACCAGAGATGATGATCGGCGCGTCCCCGAGCAGGTCCGAGCAAGGAAGGCGGCGCGCTCAAGATGCTGGGGAAGACCGGCGAAGCCCTGGGCCAAAAGAGGGGAGCACGGTGTGAGGGGAAGACAGGCGAAGCTCACCGAGCAAGGGCTTGCCGCGAAGCTCACCAGAGATGATGATCGGCGCGTCCCCGAGCAGGTCCGAGCAAGGAAGAACCGGGCGGTCGGCGGTGGCGATAGCGTTCCGACGAGCTCAGGATGACTCGGACCAATTCCTTCGGGCAGGAGCTTCACGAGGTCATGGCGAAGCAAACGCGAGACAATGTGGAGACTAAGGAGGTCTGGTTTGGGCTGGCGACGTGAGAGTGAAAAGAGGGAGAAAACGGCCGATGTGGCGCGGTGGCATATAAGCTCGGTCCGAGCTCGGCTCTTGACCAGCGGTCGCGCGAAGATGTGAGACGGTCACAGAGGAGCTCTAGTGCTCATTGGCTAGCTGGGGCGGTGGCTTGTTCGCGCGCGGCGAATGTCTGAGCCGGGCGGCGAGATGGCTTGCTCGGGCGGCATTGCCAGCCCGGAGACGCGGCGGTGCCAGGGGCATCGATGGCGCGACCAAGTCGGCCATTGGGCAAGGTGGGCGGTGCCTGGGAACTCCACGCGCGAGCCGGCCGACAGCACGGCAAGTCGTCCGCGGCGAGCAGGCTGCAGCGGCGAGCAGTGGCCGCGCGTCGCGTCATGGTCGGAGGTGGGGTCCACAGGGTCCAGGCGACACACACAAGCTGCCAATTGAAGATCTTCCTCAGAGATTCGGGCAGGGGAGTGACGGTTGAGCCGGGGTGGAAGGCTGGCCAGGCGCTGGCCAGGCGTTCGGCCAAATGCCCGCAAGGGCAGAAAGGAATAGGAAGCTGCCATGTGGGCCCTACCAGGGTCAAATTGGTCAACACTGAGTCAAACTCTCTATTAGGGTTTAAACTAATCTATGGATTTTTCCTGGGATTTTTAGAGCAATTTAACATATTTAGGCTTATGTGATTATGTGTATACATATATATATATATACATATATATATATATATATATATGTGTGTATGGATGTTTTATGAATATGAAAATATATTCCCAATTTAAGGTCCATTAGAATCTTATATTTCAACATTTCTTAAATAGTGCTATAAATTATAAATTCTTATGCAAGGGTTTATTAATTAGCTATTTAGTGCTTTATTCAAACAAAAATCATCAATTTCAAATGGCTTCTAAAGTCTAGAAATGTGTGTTTGTCACTTAGAAATTTTACGGGAAACGTCATAGCTTATGCAATGGTACAGAAGTGTTTTCAAAATATTATCATAACTTTGGGTCATTACAAATCCTCCCCTAAAACAAATCTCGACCTCGAGATTGATATTTCTATGAAGCGAATAGGTAGGGAATTCTTGACGATTTTCTCTTCGGTTCCCATGAAAGCTGTCCTCCGGATTGATTGCTCCATTGCACCTTGCAAAGTCGAATGGTCTTATTCTTGAGCTTCTTTTCCTGAGTCTCTAATATTTGAATAGGCTTGACTTGATATCCCAAGTTGGGTTGTAGGGTGTCGACAGCAATGAACTACTTCTCCTTCGTGTTTTCTCAAACACTTTGGAGTTGGGACACGTGAAACACGTTGTGAACTTCTCCCAACTCCTTGGGAAGGTCAAGTTCGTAAGCGACCATACCCTTACGAGACAAGACTGGATAAGGTCCCACAAACCTTGGGGCCAATTTTCCCTTGACTTGAAATCTTCTTGTTCCTTGAAGGGTGAGATCTTGAGATACACATAGTCTCCAACTTCGAAGATAGGTCCCTCCGACGATGGTCAAGATAACTCTTTTGTCGGGATTGGGCAGCAAGCAATTGCTTCCTAATCGTTTTGACCTTTGCTTGCTTCTTGCGGTGTTCCTTCCAAATACCGCCTTTCTCCGCACTTCGGACCAATAAAGAGGGTCCTACATTTTCTTCCGTATAGAGCTTCAAAAGGTGACATTTGCGGTCGCTTTGATAATCTGTTGTTATAAGCAAATTCGCATAAGGTAACCATTTTTCCCATTCTCATTGGAATTCCAAAGCACAAGCTCAAGCATGTCTTCTAGAGTTCGAATAGTCCTTTCCGCTTGTCCGTCGGTTTGAGGGTGGTAGGTCTGTGCTAAATGACAATTTGGTGCCCGAGGCACTATGGAGTTCTTCCCAAAACTTTGAGGTAAACCGTGATCCACGATCGAGATATAATTCTCTTGGGAACTCCATGAAGGCTTACTATCCCATGATGAATAGTTCTGCTAGTTTGCTACCCTTGTGAGTGGTTTTGACTGGGATAAAATGAGCTACCTTGGTCAACCGGTCTACTATTACCCATATAGAGTCATGTCCACTTCGAGACCGGGGAAGTCCTATAATAAAGTCCATGGTCACTTCATCCCACTTCCATTCTTGGGATTTTGATTGGTTCTGATAACCTGCTTTGGGCGTTGGTGTTCTTCCTTCACCAAGCAGCAGGTATTACATTTGGCCACATATTCTGCTACATCTCGTTTCATTCGGGGCCACCAGAAGATTGCCTTCAGATCTTGGTACATTTTTGTACATCCTGGGTGCATGGAAAACGGTGACTCGTGTGCTTCTTTTAAGATTTCTTCCTTTAATTCCGGGTCGTGAGGCACAAAGATCCTCTTTTCCATCCAAAGAATTCCTTGTTCGTCCTTAACAATTTTTGTTCCGAAACCCCTATTCATCGGTCCTTCGAGCCTAAGGGTACTGGGATGATCTTGTTGCTTATCTTTGATACGGTCGATCAGATCTGGCTGAACCGTGATGTTGGCTAATTCTCCAGATTTTACGAGATTTAGGCATAACTTATTCAATTCTTCCAGTAGCTGTTCTGAGGAGGTATCTTCCTGAGTATTCATGTCTTCTCCTGGGATCACCATCAGGAAGTTGCACTGGTTCTTTCTGCTTAGAGCATCTGCCACCACGTTGGCCTTGCCAGGGTGGTATAATATATTTAGGCTGTAATCTTTAATCAACTCTAACCACCTTCTTTGCCTCATATTGAGGTTGGCTTGGGTGAAAACGTATTTTAGGCTTTTGTGATCTGTGTAGATGTCACATTGTTTTCCCATCAGAAAATGTCTCCATAGCTTGAGTGCATGAACTACGGCAGACAAGTTCTAGGTCATGGGTTGGGTAATTGTCCTCGTGCTTGCGAATCGCTACTGTGATGCGTCGCCACAACCTTGCCATCTTGCATCAATACACATCCTAATCCTTGTCGGGAAGCGTCACAAGATACTTCAAACTTCTTGGCGATATTAGGTGTGGCCAAAACAGAGTGGTGGTCGAAGGGTTTTGAGCTTCGAAACCGAGTTCACAATCTTGGTCCATTCAAACTTCCTTTCCTTTTTCAATAGCCGAGTTAGTGGTCGGAAATTTTGAGAATCCTTCGATGAAACGCCGATAATATCTGCGCTGACCTAGAAAATCGCAATTTCCTTTACATGGCGGTGTGTTTTCCAATTCATGACCGTGTCTATCTTAGATGGGTCCACTTTAATTCCTTCAATGCAGATATAATATGTCCCAAGAAACCGACATCACTAATCCAAAATTCACATTTGCTATATTTTGCATATAGCTTATGCTCTCTGAGTTTATCCAACACCGCCTCGTGTGCTTCTCATGCTCTTCGTCCGATTTGGAGTACACAAGGATGTCGTCAATGAAGACGACAACAAACTTGTCAAGGTATTCCATTAGGATTAAATTCATGAGGTTCATGAAATAGGCGGTGCATTGGTTAACCCAAAAGACATGACCATATATTCAAACAGGCCATACCGAGTGGTGAAGGCTGTTTTGGGTATATCATCCTTCCGCACCTTTACTTGATGGTATCCAGATCGAAGGTCGATCTTGGAAAACGTGTAGCTCCTTGGAGTTGGTCAAGCAGTCATCGATCCCGGGCGAGAGGATACTTATTTTTAATAGTGACGGCGTTCAACGCCTATAGTCCACCACTAATCTTCGCCCACCATCCTTCTTATCCACAAACATGGCGGGGATCCCCAGCGAGATGAGCTTGGCGGATCAAACCCTTGCTTAATAAGTCGTCCAGCTTGTTTCTTGAGTTCTTCTAATTCTTCCGAGTTCATCTTGAAATATGTTTTGTAGATTGGGGCTGTACTGTGTTAACTCTATAACAAACTCTACCTCTCGGTCGGCGGTAGTCCGTAAGTCATCCGAATACGTCCAAATATTCTTGGACTACCTTTACCTTACTCGGGTTGTCTTCCTTGAGGTACCAGATGGCTCTACCCCATCTGTAGGGTTCATCTACCTTCCATACTCTTTCAAACACACCATCCTTTACAAGCGACCGACTTCGCCATGCAATCTAATACTCCCTTATAGAGTCTTAGCCAATCCATGCCGATTATGACATCAACTCCTAATCCGGACATGACCATTAGGTCGAAATAGAATCCTACTCTTTCCTTCCTTATTTCTACCCATTTGCAGGACCTATAGGCCTTAAGTATCCCACCGGGAGATCTAATGGTGAAGGGCTTATTAAGAGGAAAGGTTTGTAGCTGGTGCTTATCTCGTATTCTTGTGAAATAAAGGAATGTGATGCACCGTAATCAAATAAAACTTGTAATTGGGAGTCGTGAAGTCCAAACGCACCCACAAGTACTCCTTCATCTTCTTGTGCCGCTTCATGAAGGATATTGTTGAGTCTCCCACGCCCCATACCTTGAGCTTGATTCTGCGTGGGCGACCTCTGCCACGACCTGCACAACATTCCTTGAGGTTTTGCGCGATTCGACTAGGCAGTTAGCGATAGTGTCCAGTGGGTGGCATAGGTAGCGATTGCTGTCATCCTATTTTGGGTGCTCGTGCATTGCGGGAGCGATTGGTGCTTGAGTACGAAAACCAGAGATTCCAAAGACCGCGCCCACCCCTCATAGCATATCCTCGGTTGAACATGGAAGATTGCTTGTCCAGCTCTCGAGGAGGTTGAGGTTTGAATTGTCCCAGACGGCTTGACCCGGCGATCGTGACGTTCACCATCTTGCGCTTACGCGAAGATCCTCGCCTTCAAGTCCTTTTCCAACACCAAGGCCTTGTTGACTAACCGGTGGAAGTTTTGATACTCCAAAATCCTAAGGCGGATTTGTACCGAAAATCCATCCCTTCTAGGAACCAATCTATCTTTTCGGCTTCATTGTGGATGTCTTGGGGGCATATCTTGCAAGCTCATTGAACTTAGTAAGATATTCGAAATTGTCATCGCCCTTGAGAGAGTCTCATGAACTCATACTTCTTCATCTGGTGATTCCTATGGGTATGTGAAAATTTAAAGCAATGACAAATTCTTCCCATGGAATGAATCCTTGACTGGGGAACATAAGGCGCACTTCAAGATTATCGGCTTGTTGAGCTTCAATCGGCATCTCCATCTTCAAGCAGGTTCATTTTCTTCCATTTCTTCTTCATCCACACTGGCCGGGTGGCGACATAATTATCCCACCACACACCGGGGTCCTACTAGCGGTGGGAGGCCGCGATACTTTCTCCATTTCGGACATCCGATCAACTCGGTGTTCTTGGTCACAGTCGTAACCAGTCTTACCTTCCATGGGATCGGTAGCTTGAGCGAAGGTAGGGATTGGTCCGCATAAAGGCAGCATGTTTGGATCCTCATTTCGATTCTGTCACTCATTGTTAACAAAGATTTGACCCAACATCCGTGCTTGATAAGCTAAGACACAGGCCATGGTTGGGTCTCTCACGGGAGGAGGAGGTAGATTACCTCGGCCTCGATCATGCCACGACCTCTAGGCTGCACGCAAGACCACGGGCTTGGCCAGCCTTGGCCTGGCGGCACTGCTGCCTAGATCTGCCCCTTGGCCACGGGCAGCTCCACGACCACGTACCATCTCGCATGACGGGATCCTTAACATTATAGCTAAATATGCATGCATGAGGCCAATATCAAAGAAATCGAATAAATGCAGCCACGTAAACGCTTGTCATTTAAGATACCCAAAAGCGCAATAGTCAAATCAGTTTTACATCATACCACAAAAGTACAATTATCGACACGGATACAAGTCGCCAATCATCTACTATGGCGAAACAAAAGACACATTTCGATCTAGGTCGGTCATCAAGCTAACTAGCTACTCAAGGCGGGGCGACGAGTGTAAACTATCACCGGTCTCCCAACCGGGTAGCGGTGGAAGTAGCCAGAAGTCTCTAGCGATCGTGAGAAGGCACAAGAAGAATAAAGATGGGTGGCTCAACCGGGGAGCAAGTAGGTCCACGGAGGTCTCCGAGTCGAAGAGTACTCTGCGGTGACAAAGAGGTCGGCCGAGGAAGTGTCGTGACGAGGAATCCCACCAAGGCACTAGGAGGAAGACCCGTTTCCGCATGGTAGTCGGGCGGTTAGGGTACTCAGTGGAGGAAACGAGGACCCGGAGAAAGGAAGGGTCCTCGCCTTTGTCGCGCCAAGCCGGGCAAGTCGAGTCCTTTGGCGTCTACTCATCGTCGAGCTAGCTGACGTAGTGGTGAAGACGCCGTCCACCACCATGACAGCGGTTGTCTGCATGTCTGAAGAGAGTAGCGGAGGAAGCCGATCTCTCAAGAGCGCTGCCACGTCTCGTCTCCGCGCTACCGAGAAGGCGAGCAACCCTCTCCAAGTGGTCCTCGGTGAAGGCGGGGCACCGGTAAAGCCTGGGAGAAGTCTGAAGTCTTTGAAAGGAAGGTCGGGCGAAAGAAGTGCCCTCAAGTCGTCGTGGTACCTCTCTCTCCTGTAGCCCTCAGATCGCTAATCTTGCATCTTCGATAGCAGGTGCAAGTGGTCCCGGCCGTCTCCGATCTCAGAGCTGTGGGCCATTGTGTCCAGTGGTGGTAGTAGACTCGAACCTCTACAATGTACCCTAAGCGGGCGGTACGAACGAGCCTCCGTAGTAGCAAGGGCGGTCGTTAAAGCCTGAAAGTCAGACAAACCGGCGGAGGACAAGAACCATCTGGTGGCGTGCAAAGGGTCGTCAGAATCGCAGTGGGTAGCACGCTCAGAGAAAAGCCATGGGAAACCTGCTCATCCATCTACAAAAACGAAAGAAGAATTCCTTTAAGTAAGAAATAGTATAGTTGTGAAAGTTAAAAGACAAGATATACAAGAGCTGGTATCAGAGCATACGACTGTAGGAACCCTAAACCCTGCCGCTAGCTAAGGATTGCGTATAGTTTATAAAAAAAAAAAAATTTTCGTTTCACGTGTCCCAACTCCGAAAGTGTTTGAGAAAACCTGAAGGAGAAGTAGTTCAGCTGCCTGCCGACACCCTACAACCCAACTTGGGATATCAAGTCAAGCCTATTCAAATATTGGAGACTCAGGAAAAGAAGCTCAAGAATAAGACCATTCGACTTTGCAAGGTGCAATGGAGCAATCAATCCGGAGGACAGCTTTCATGGGAACCAGAAGAGAAAATGCGTCAAGAATTCCCCAACCTATTCGCTTCATAGAAATATCAATCTCGAGGTCGAGATTTGTTTTTAGGGGGGAGGGATTTGTAACAGCCCAAAGTTATGATAATATTTTGAAAACACTACGTACCATTGCATAAGCTATAGCGTTTCCGTAAAATTTCTATGTGACAAACACACATTTCTAGACTTTAGAAGCCATTTGAAATTGATGATTTTTGTTTGAATAAAGCACTAAATAGCTAATTAATAAACCCTTGCATAAGAATTTATAATTTATAGCACTATTTAAGAAATTGTTGAAATATAAGATTCTAATGGACCTTAAATTGGGAATATATTTTCATATTCATAAAACATCCATACACACACACACATATATATATATATATATATATATATATATATATATATATATATATATATATATACACATAATCACATAAGCCTAAATATGTTAAATTGCTCTAAAAATCCCAGGAAAAATCCATAGATTAGTTTAAACCCTAATAGAGAGTTTGACTCAGTGTTGACCAATTTGACCCTGGTAGGGCCCACATGGCAGCTTCCTATTCCTTTCTGCCCTTGCGGGCATTTGGCCGAACGCCTGGCCAGCGCCTGGCCAGCCTTCCACCCGGCTCAACCATCACTCCCCTGCCCGAATCTCTGGGGAAGATCTTCAATTGGCAGCTTGTGTGTGTCGCCTGGACCCTGTGGACCCCACCTCCGACCATGACGCGACGCGCGGCCACTGCTCGCCGCTGCAGCCTGCTCGCCGCGGACGACTTGCCGTGCTGTCGGCCGGCTCGCGCGTGGAGTTCCCAGGCACCGCCCACCTTGCCCAATGGCCGACTTGGTCGCGCCATCGATGCCCCTGGCACCGCCGCGTCTCCGGGCTGGCAATGCCGCCCGAGCAAGCCATCTCGCTGCCCGGCTCAGACATTCGCCGCGCGCGAACAAGCCACCGCCCCAGCTAGCCAATGAGCACTAGAGCTCCTCTGTGACCGTCTCACATCTTCGCGCGACCGCTGGTCAAGAGCCGAGCTCGGACCGAGCTTATATGCCACCGCGCCACATCGGCCGTTTTCTCCCTCTTTTCACTCTCACGTCGCCAGCCCAAACCAGACCTCCTTAGTCTCCACATTGTCTCGCGTTTGCTTCGCCATGACCTCGTGAAGCTCCTGCCCGAAGGAATTGGTCCGAGTCATCCCGAGCTCGTCGGAACGCTATCGCCACCGCCGACCGCCCGGTTCTTCCTTGCTCGGACCTGCTCGGGGACGCGCCGATCATCATCTCTGGTGAGCTTCGCGGCAAGCCCTTGCTCGGTGAGCTTCGCCTGTCTTCCCCTCACACCGTGCTCCCCTCTTTTGGCCCAGGGCTTCGCCGGTCTTCCCCAGCATCTTGAGCGCGCCGCCTTCCTTGCTCGGACCTGCTCGGGGACGCGCCGATCATCATCTCTGGTGAGCTTCGCGGCAAGCCCTTGCTCGGTGAGCTTCGCCTGCCTTCCCCTCACACCGTGCTCCCCTCTTTTGGCTCAGGGCTTCGCCGGTCTTCACCAGCATCTTGAGCGCGCCGCCTTCCTTGCTCGGACCTGCTCGGGGACGCGCCGATCATCATCTCTGGTGAGCTTCGCGGCAAGCCCTTGCTCGGTGAGCTTCGCCTGTCTTCCCCTCACACCGTGCTCCCCTCTTTTGGCCCAGGGCTTCGCCAGTCTTCACCAGCATCTTGAGCGCGCCGCCTTCCTTGCTCGGACCCGCACGTGGACGCGCCGATCAACCGTGCCCCCGACCACCTTTTTGCTCGGTAAGCACCCACTAACCCCGCATAGCTCATGCGCGCGCTATTTTCCATAAGCTCGACCCTAGGTCATTTACTCATGTCCGCCGGTAGCCGGTTCCGCCGCCGGGCATGGCTCCGCCGCGTCCGGCCGTTTCTGGCCTCGACAAGGGCACCCCTAGATGCGCGTTAGCTCACTGATTCCACCGAACCCAAGAACGCCCCAAACGGTGCACCCTAGCTCCGGTTAGCCGTCGGCTAAGCCTCGGCCGTGCGAGCGCCGGCCGGAGGAAGACGATGACGGCGAGCCGTCCGATCTGCGCCAAGATCCGTGCGGCTTCACCGTGTGTGGTCGCTGACAGGTGGGCCCCAGCTGTCAGCGCTCGCGGGATTTAAAACTCCGCGCGGCTTCTTCACGTCGCTGACATGTGGGCCCTCGGTCCCACATGTCAGGGTAAGTGGAGGCGCCCTATGACTCCAGCGCCTTCACTCGCGAGTTACGCCTTCCCGAAGTACGTCTTCGACGTGGTTGGCTCGGCCGTGAGTTAGCGGGCCGGCCCAGTATTGTTCACCCTTTTTCCCAGATTTTATAAATAAAACAAAGACAGTAAATAGAAACGATTTATTTAAAATAGGTAGATATCATTAAAAATTCTGGAAAAATTAGGGTAAATACTAGAGCTTGTGTTGGATTTAATAAAAATAGTACCACACACAGTAACCGAACACGGTTCCTAGATTAAATCCATTAAGCTTATTTTAGGGTATTAATTCATATAAAAATAAGAAAAAATGGAATGTTGTGTATTAAAAATAGATTAACAATTAAGTTAAACATAAGAAAATCATGGATGCCGATAAATGACTTTTTGGACCTAGGTGAATATAGTATAACCTATAATATGTTTCCTAATTACATGTTAACTCAATATTGGTATAATTAGGAAACATGAATAACTAGCTACATGTATCATGTTAACATATTCTAACTATTTAAAGTACTTTAAAAGACGATAAAACCATATTTTGGTCCTATTGGGTTAATTAGGGTAGAAATTTCATTACACATATATATATACATGTATCATGTGCATCATCTCACAAGCACTTCGCGCCATTCCGCTTATGATTCATTATTTAGAAGGATCATGGAACTTTCTCGATATATATATATATATATGGATTCATGTAGATAGTTAAACATAGGAATCGTAAATGGCGAATCTGGCGACCTCGATTGCATTTCATGCATCATTCTCTTCTTCGCGCATCGTGTTTATGATGAATTGTTGATTCTCCGTTTAGGCGTAGAGGATCCGAAACACTGTTCGAGGACTCCGCACAAGACCCGGACTTCAATTCCCAAAGGCGAGTTAATATCTACCCTCAAAGGAGTTTGCTTTTACTAGGAGAATCTCGATTTTCCTAGTCTTGAGTTAATACTTAACCTTAATAGTGTTGCTTTTACTAGGGAGAGTATCGCTTTCCTAGTGCAAGTTAACATCCAATAATATCATATTGAATCCTGATTTCTAAAGCATTTATTTTACAAATTAAACCGCATGCCTTTTAAGTACTTATGCCTATTTGTTCAATCATGATATATCATGCCATTTATTTACTTGCTATCAATTTACCATGATGATGTTGCCTTGAATTAATCATCGTCATTTGGCTTGCTATTGATCGCTTTGATGATCACCCTTGGTAGCTGGTTAATTTAAATAATCTGATTTAGACTCCTAAGTCTTGGTTAAAATCTTGCTTAGACATTGCTCGGTCCAACTATAAATTTTAGGCTTAGAATTGCCTCGGAGCGGTGAGCAGGCATTCACCGGACATGATCACACAAAGAATATGGTTAATTGGAATTTGGGCTGGCATGCCAAAGTGTGTATATGGTTGTGATGTCTTTGCAATGCGATCGGGTCGGCATTGGGTAAGAGATAAATAGCTGGGCTACGTGATTTGAGAAGCTAATCGCCCATATCGTAGTGCATGGAAGAGGCGGCGAGATCCGCGTAATGCCGTCTGCCGCCCCCCAAAGGAGGTTCCGCCACATCGTGTGATTCACACGAGGGTGCGAAGTTAGCCAAGAAGGAAGTGCATAAGGGTGAGGCCCTTAGTGGATGGTAGTTGGAATCAAGGATTCCCCAGGGCGGGTGCATCGAGGATGCAGTGTGACGTCCTTGACTATCACTGCGGGAGATAGTTCCTAACACCACAACGCTACGGCCATCGCGGTAGTGCAAGTAGTGGGGATTCGAGGGTAGTTACGACTGCGGGCGTGCCTGTCTGCCGCCATGCTTGAGGTGAAAATATTTCATGTCGTCATCGAGGATGATCTAGGTCCATTCTTCTGAGAGCCGTGAGTCTAGCGTGGGTGGCCCGGAGCTAGGGCGAGACCGGTACTTTTTGGGAATGTGATCCACAACGAGTCGCCACACTCGGAAGATGATGGCGGAGTGGGAAGAGAACGTTTGGCGAGTGCTTGGAAGCGCCATGGGATTGGTTGTGCATTGAAAAGGAAATATGATAAATAATCAATTTGACAGGAATTTGGTTAAACTGCTAAGTTATAGGCTTTCATTTCCAAAAGCGGCTTTCATGCAAATAAATAAACCCAAATTTCCTTTGAAACCTCTATCACTAAATGCATTGGGTTGGGTGTTAGCTCGCCAGGTGTTTGGATGACACCGACCTCGCATAAATATCTATCTTTAGACATGGAGGAGCCCGTCGAGGAAGATGCCTACGATTGTCATGAGGAAGGAGATCCTCGATGCCGGTGACCGTGGAGTAGTTGCTTAAGATAGGGTTTAGTCGCTCCACCGGCCGTGTGTGGTTACACACCGCCGGTGTGATTTTGTTGTTCTTTTGAACTTGCAAGTTGCCTTTTGGGAGATTTCCGCTACTCGATGAACTTTGGTCTCGTAATTAAGGCTTAAATGCCGTTTGCTACTAATGCGATCGGATGATCGCCGTTATGTAATATTTGGACACCGATGTATGAAATGATTCCATTGTGTAACTCTTGCACTAGCCCTCTTGATCCAGGGCCTAGTGCGAGTCCGACCGTTCTCGCTAGGTGTTTATAGGCGCGACTTGCAAGTTCAAAAGAATAACAAAATCACACCAGCAAATGTGTAACCACACACGATGGTGGAACGACTAAACCCTATCTTAAGCAACTACTCCCGGTCCCGGTCATCGAGGATCTCCTTCCTCATGACAATCGTAGGCATCTTCCTCGACGGGCTCCTCCATGTCTAAAGATAGATATTTATGCGAGGTCGGTCATCCAAACACCGCGCGAGCTAACACCCAACCCAATGCATTTAGTGATAGAGGTTTCAAAGGAAAGGCTGGGTTTATTTATTTGCATGAAAGCCGCTTTGGAAATGAAAGCCTATGACTTAGCAGCTTAACCAAATTCCTCACAAATTGATTATTTATCATGTTTCCTTTTCAATGCACAACCAAACCCATGGCGCTTCAAGCACTCGCCAAACGTTCTCTTCCCACTCCCGCCATCATCTTCCGAGTGTGGCGACTCGTTGTGGATCACATTCCCAAATAGTACCCGGCCTCGCCCTAGCCGGGCCGCCACCCACGCTAGACTCACGGCTCTCTGAAGAATGGACCTAGATCATCCTCGATGACGACATGAAACCGTCTTCACCTCAAGCATGGCGGCAGACAGGTACGCCCACAGTCGTAACTACCCCTGAATCCCAATACTTGCACTACCGCGATGGCCGCTGGCGTTGTGGTGTTAGGAACTATCTCCCGCAGTGATAGTCGATGACGCCACACTGCATCCTCGATGCACCCGTCTGGGAATCCTTGATTCACCCACCCGATCCACTAAGGGCCTCACCCTTATGCACTTCCTTCTTCGCTAACTCGCACCCTCCGTGTGAATCACACGATGTGGCGGAACCCTCCTTTGGGGCAGCAAGACGGCATTACGCGGATCTCGCCAGCGCCTCTTCCATGCACTACGATGTGGGCGATTAGCTTCTCAAATCACGAGCCCAGCTACTTCATCTCTTACCCAATGCCGACCCAAATCGCATTAAAAGACATCACAACCATATACACACACCGGCATGCCAGCCCAAATTCCAATTAACCATATTCTTTAGTGATCATGTCCGGTGAATGTCTGCTCACTGCTCCGAGGCAATTTTAAGCCTAAAATTAATAGTTGGACCTGAGCAATGTCTAAGCAAGATTATAACCAAGACTTAGGAGTCTAAATCAGTTTATTTAAATTAACCAGCTACCAAGGGTGATCATCAAAGCGATCAATAGCAAGCCAAATGACGATGATTAATTCAAGGCAACATCATCATGGTAATTTGATAGCAAGAAAATAAATGGCATGATACATCATGATTGAACAAGTAGGCATAAGTATTTAAAAAGGCATGCGCTTTAATATCAGTAAAATAAATACTTTAGAAATCAGGGATTCAATATGTTATTATTGGATGTTAACTTGCACTAGGAAAGCGATCCTCTCCTAGTAAAAGCAACACTATTAAGGATAGGTATTAACTCAAGACTAGGAAAATCG
Source organism: Olyra latifolia (assembly GCA_036346145.1). Taxonomy (NCBI): domain Eukaryota; kingdom Viridiplantae; phylum Streptophyta; class Magnoliopsida; order Poales; family Poaceae; genus Olyra; species Olyra latifolia. The sequence goes on along the minus strand of JAYEVC010000027.1, from coordinate 91,967 downwards.
AGATTCTCCCTAGTAAAAGCAAACTCCTTTGAGGGTAGATATTAACTCGCCTTGGGAATTGAAGTCCGGTCTTGTGCGGAGTCCTCGAACAGTGTTTCCGGATCCTCTACGCCTAAACGGAGAATCAACAATTCATCATAAACACGATGCGGCGAAGAAAAGAATGATGCATGAAATGCAATCGAGGTCGCTCAGATTCGCCATTTACGATTCCTATGTTTAACTATCTACATGAATCCATATATATATATATATATATATCGAGAAAGTTCCATGATCCTTCTAAATAATGAATCATAGCGGAATGGCCGCTAAGTGCTTGTGAGATGATGCACATGATACATGTATATATATGTGTAATGAAATTTCTACCCTAATTAACCCAATAGGACAAAATATGGTTTTATCGTCTTTTAAAGTACTTTAAATAGTTAGAATATGTTAACATGATACATGTAGCTAGTTATTCATGTTTCCTAATTATACCAATATTGAGTTAACATGTAATTAGGAAACATATTATAGGTTATACTATATTCACCTAGGTCCAAAAAGTCATTTATTGGCATCCATGATTTTCTTATGTTTAACTTAATTGTTAATCTATTTTTAATACACAACATTCCATTTTTTCTTATTTTTATATGAATTAATACCCTAAAATAAGCTTAATGGATTTAATCTAGGAACCGTGTTCGGTTACTGTGTGTGGTACTATTTTTATTAAATCCAACACAAGCTCTAGTATTTACCCTAATTTTTCCAGAATTTTTAATGATATCTACCTATTTTTAAATAAATCGTTTCTATTTACTGTCTTTGTTTTATTTATAAAATCTGGGAAAAAGGGGTGAACAATACTGGGCCGGCCCGCTAACTCGCGGCCGAGCCAACCACGTCGAAGACGTACTTCGGGAAGGCGTAACTCGCGAGTGAAGGCGCTGGGGGTCATAGGGCGCCTCCACTTACCTGACATGTGGGACCGAGGGCCCACATGTCAGCGACGTGAAGAAGCCGCGCGGGAGTTTTTAAATCCCGCGAGCGCTGACAGCTGGGGCCCACCTGTCAGCGACCACACACGGTGAAGCCGCACGGATCTTGGCGCAGATCGGACGGCTCGCCGCCATCGTCTTCCTTCTGCCGGCGCTCGCACGGCCGAGGCTAGCCGACGGCTAGCCGGAGCTAGGGTGCACCGTTTGGGGCGTTCTTGGGTTCGGTGGAATCAGTGAGCTAACGCGCATCTAGGGGTGCCCTTGTCGAGGCCAGAAACGGCCGGACGCGGCGGAGCCATGCCCGGCGGCGGAACCGGCTACCGGCGGACATGAGTAAATGACCTAGGGTCGAGCTTATGGAAAAATAGCGCGCGCATGAGCTATGCGGGGTTAGTGGGTGCTTACCGAGCAAAAAGGTGGTCGGGGCACGGTTGGATCGGCGCGTCCACGTGCGGGTCCGAGCAAGGAAGGCGGCGCGCTCAAGATGCTGGTGAAGACTGGCGAAGCCCTGGGCCAAAAGAGGGGAGCACGGTGTGAGGGGAAGACAGGCGAAGCTCACCGAGCAAGGGCTTGCCGCGAAGCTCACCAGAGATGATGATCGGCGCGTCCCCGAGCAGGTCCGAGCAAGGAAGGCGGCGCGCTCAAGATGCTGGGGAAGACCGGCGAAGCCCTGGGCCAAAAGAGGGGAGCACGGTGTGAGGGGAAGACAGGCGAAGCTCACCGAGCAAGGGCTTGCCGCGAAGCTCACCAGAGATGATGATCGGCGCGTCCCCGAGCAGGTCCGAGCAAGGAAGGCGGCGCGCTCAAGATGCTGGGGAAGACCGGCGAAGCCCTGGGCCAAAAGAGGGGAGCACGGTGTGAGGGGAAGACAGGCGAAGCTCACCGAGCAAGGGCTTGCCGCGAAGCTCACCAGAGATGATGATCGGCGCGTCCCCGAGCAGGTCCGAGCAAGGAAGAACCGGGCGGTCGGCGGTGGCGATAGCGTTCCGACGAGCTCGGGATGACTCGGACCAATTCCTTCGGGCAGGAGCTTCACGAGGTCATGGCGAAGCAAACGCGAGACAATGTGGAGACTAAGGAGGTCTGGTTTGGGCTGGCGACGTGAGAGTGAAAAGAGGAGAAAACGGCCGATGTGGCGCGGTGGCATATAAGCTCGGTCCGAGCTCGGCTCTTGACCAGCGGTCGCGCGAAGATGTGAGACGGTCACAGAGGAGCTCTAGTGCTCATTGGCTAGCTGGGGCGGTGGCTTGTTCGCGCGCGGCGAATGTCTGAGCCGGGCGGCGAGATGGCTTGCTCGGGCGGCATTGCCAGCCCGGAGACGCGGCGGTGCCAGGGGCATCGATGGCGCGACCAAGTCGGCCATTGGGCAAGGTGGGCGGTGCCTGGGAACTCCACGCGCGAGCCGGCCGACAGCACGGCAAGTCATAGTGCTATAAATTATAAATTCTTATGCAAGGGTTTATTAATTAGCTATTTAGTGCTTTATTCAAACAAAAATATGGCTTCTAAAGTCTAGAAATGTGTGTTTGTCACTTAGAAATTTTACGGGAAACGTCATAGCTTATGCAATGGTACAGAAGTGTTTTCAAAATATTATCATAACTTTGGGCTGTTACAATATTTATCTAGAATATATAATATAACATTTTAAGACTTAGTCATCATTTAAAACTGTTTTCTAAAACATTTAAATGAGTTTGTAAACCATTGTCTTCTTTCTCCATCCTTAACTCGTCTGACAACCATTATCTTTTTAAAAAATTCATGGATTTATTTGAATAGAAATAGGTATCACCCAGTTGACACAATTTCATATACCTGAAGTATGTTCCAATAATGTTTTTGTTATCAGCTCTGCAGAACCTATCCAGCTTTACCCATATAACAGCTCCTTATATGGGTGGATGATTAATGTGTCATTTCTATTCTCATTAGTACAAGTTTTGCAATGTTCTGCACAAGCGCAAACATTGGAGAAAACCCTGGCGATATTGGCCTCCGCACAGACACAGCCGGTAACATTTGAATCACTTGGCCCAATATCCCAAATACCTGACAATGCTTGGCCTCCGCACGATCATTACTACTCGGCCAGCATTCCAAATGCTTGGTATTGTGAAAACACTAGGGCAATACCTTGCCCATGACATTACCCATCTAGTAATTCGTGCCTATACTTTCCGTCTTCTGTTCATTGTCTATCGAAAAGACAAAATGAATACTATCCTACCTGTTGAAATAATTATATATCTAGATTTTCCTATACTAAGGTATTATCAAGTTTAATCATTTTTAGGTGGGCTTTCGGTTGTAGGTTTGGAATATCTATTCTATATAAAATGTTAAATACCGTAATTTAAATAAAAGATTATTCTTAAATAAATAACTAGAAAGTAAATGCAATAAATAGATAATAAAGAAAATTAGGAATCCAATATGCTTCAAGGGTAGAAAACCTGCCTTATTTGGAGATTGGATCACACTTAATATATCTTTTGGATATTCTTGGCTAAAACTTCCAGGGGGCGTAGCTCATCGTCTATACGTTGTAAAAATAGAAGAGGAAATTCCAATAAATATCCAAATAAGAAAAGTTTTAAATAAACGACAAAATATATAAAAAGGTCTAGAGTAAAAAAGGTGATGTGTTGTACGATTTTCTAGAAGTTTGAAAATATTTTCTAAAAGAAAAAGGGTAGGGTGTTGATGTAAAAATAGGCATTTCTTTGGGCCGTATAAAGCTAGGGTTAGTGTATGTGATTGATAATTTATAATTGGTGATTAGGGTGTAATTGGGCTGAAGTTAGATATATGTTTTAGGATTTGGTTAACGGGGTAATTAATTATTTTGATTTTGAATAATAATTATGGAGAGATATTTATAACTCATTTATGGAAAATTGATATATAACAGATAAAATTCATATCAATTTTGGAATATTAGTATTTCTATTTGACCTTATAATGATAATAATTAGAAGAATTGATTTTGGCATTATAATCCTATATGGAAATGCTTATATGAGTTGAGGGACATGTAAAATTTACTAGTAAAATTTTATATTAATTTTATATTTAAGGAAAAATTATAATTTAATTAAAGAAAGGGTTTTAAATTCAAATTTGAATTTATATAGGTTTTAAAAATGTATAGGTACCATTTCTAGATGTAAGATATTATTTTGAGTAACTTTTTATAGGAAGTTTTCGCAAATTCTATTTCTAAATCCTTTAGTTTAAAGAATTATTTCTAAATTCCAAAATAAGGAAGAGAGTAAAAGGATTTATTAGGTTATTTTATTAGAAAATATGGTATTTTATATTTTTATAAAATTCTTTATCTTATTTTAGATTATTAAGAATTTTTGTAGAATTTATGAAAGTGATTAGATATTTTAAATAAATTCAAACAAAGACAAGTAGAAATAGAAATTAGAAAAGGGTTTTAATTTCATCTGGCCGATAGTATTGGGCTTGGCTTAATATGGTCACAAGATGCGACCGACGACATGGGGGTCCCAATGGTCGAGAGAGGAAGCTAAGCGCACAAGGGGCGAAAGGGTCGACAGCTATGGCCCATCTGGGCAAAGAAGAGGAGGTGGCGTAAGGGTCGACTCTTGGCCACGATTTAGGGGGCCAAGGTGACAGAGAGAGAGAGAGAGAAAGGGAAAATGGAGGGCGGCAGAGGAGGTTGCCATGACGGTGAAGGAGACCCATGATGAGAAATTGGGAGGAATTAATGAAATTAGGATCATGGGGTTGCTTTTGGTGGTCACGCGAGGATCGGGTGGTTTGAGTCGGCGGGCGACGAGGTCGTGGCGGCGGCGTGACGGGTAGCGGCGGGGGGTTCTCCGTGAGGGTTTAGGTTTGGTGATGGTTGGGTTGGGTTTGCGGGGGAGGGAGTGTTTTTCCTATGGGCGCCGAGGTCGAGAGGGACCGAGCGCGAGGATGAGTTGGCCGAGATGAGGAAGAAGGCGGCGATGGTGATTTAGGGCGGCAGAGGGAAGCCGGAGGAGGAGGAGGGTGTTGAACCATAACGGCATCGGGAGGGCTTTTATAGCTCTTACGAAAGCAAAGGGCGGGCATTGAAGAGTGGCTTCATGGAGGCGCCGGCGGCGCAAGGTGGCGGCGATGAAGTGGTGGGCTGTTGGGGGAGGATAGGGGCAGTGAGGTGGCAGGGAAGATCGGCGGCGGCGTGAGCTGTTCCGTGGTGGGGAAACCAGGGCAGGGTTTGGACGGGAGCGGTGGCGTGAAGCTTTCCAGGCGGCGGCGGCGGCGGCGGGTTTGATGGTGGCAGCTCTGGCAGGAGGAAGGGGATGATGGGCGGCCGTTGGACCCAGGAAGAAGCTATGGGCGCCGTTCGATTAAGTGTAGGGGTTGACGGGTGGGGCCCGACGATCAGTGAGAGAGAAGGGCGAGATATCCTGAAATGGAAGGTTTGAAATTAAAAGGAAAAAGGAATTTCAAGGAATTGTTTTGGGCTTTTGAAAATTCATAAAAGACTCTAGAAGGTTCAGAAAAATATGAAATAAATTTTTAAAAATCCAGAAAAATGAGTAGAATCAAATATGAAATATAATTTGTTTATTTATTTATTTTTATTTGATTAAATAATAGGAATAGGGTTTCTTTTAGGGAATAATTAGGAAATTGTTTTGGTAAGATGCTAAAAAAATTGGAAATAATTGTAGAAGTTTAATTATAACTTTTTGCAAAAAAATTTTATGCCAAAATTAAAAATTTGGGTATGTAACAGTTAGAAGTAAACTAAATGATTTGTATAGAGAATATGAAGAAAAATATGCAGGAGTTGACCGCCACCAGTTCAATAGATAGACATAAAGATGTCCTTTTGGAAATCTGTCATGGACAAGGACAGTTCAAGTCCTTCGAGCACGACACCTCAGACCACACATGCACCTTCACACGGATATGTTCGTGAGCTTGCCTCATACCTAGCGAAAGACATTGTCGACTTCCAGGAAGAGAGGTTCAATATTCTCACATGGTGGCAGCAGCATAGTAAAACATATCCAGTACTATCCATCCTAACATGGATATGCTAACTATTCCAGTCTCCATTGTTTCCTTAGAGTCTGCTTTCAGTCTAGGTGGGCAAATACTTGAGGATAGACGAACATTGCACCATAGCGACATGGTTGAAATACTACTAAGCACGAAGGACTGGGCACTAGCAGAAAGACAACTCTAGAGCCTCGCCGCCGAGAGGCACAACCAAGAATTGGCGGCTGATTCGGAGGTCTAGAGCTCGATATGATGGTTCTTGAAACATTTGTATTTGTATTGTAGAGTTTTAAGTCAGACTCGCTTTTTTGCCAAGTTTTTTTTTCAATTTTGTATTTTTTACTTGGCAGAGTTTTTAACGAGACAGCCATGTACTATGTCCGTAATAAATAAAGCTCTTCGGTGCATTCTAAATATTTTTTCTATTTCTTGGAATTTTTAATCATTTTCAGATTTTGCGTTGACATTTTTAAATTCTCCTAATTTTTTTAAACTTTTAAGTATTTTCCTTAAAGCGCCAACCACCACCAAAGAGACCAACCGACTAAGTATGAACCAGCCGCCCGTTAGTTCGGTTCAGATTCGATCCGATTTGGGTTCAGACCGCTCGTTAGCCCGGTTCAGATAGTAACCGCTCCAAAACAAACCAGGCCTGGACCGGGCCGGCCCGTTGGCCACCGCTATCCAAAATACGGTGCGAAATCATGGAAAACCGAGCAGAACTGCTCCTGGCTAAACTGTCGATTTTTTCTCTCTCTCGAACACCGTTGGAAAACCGATGGCTTCTCTTCAAAACCAACCGGTCGAGCACGCACGCATGTGACCATCGGCCTAAAGCACGAACCGCGATTCCCGTCTCCCTGCTGTACCGCTTCGCTTCTCTCCTACTCCGTCCTAACCCTAGCGCCGCCGCGCCTCTGGCTCTCCGCTGTCCAGCCCGGTCGCTCCTCTCCCCTTCTCCCTGCTCCTACGGAAGGGATAAAGGCGAGGACGGGCCAGCCGAGACGAAGCCGATCGACTCCAGGCCAGGACCTGACCTTCTAATTTCCTCGCCGCCGCCGTCGCTTCCCGTCGGATCATCACCGATGCCGTGCAGCGCGTGCGGCTGCGCTTGCAACACCGGCGGCGAGGCCACCAGGGAGGAGCTGGGCGCGTCGTTGCTGGACCTCGAGAAGGGCGCGCCGTTGCTGGACCTCGAGAAGGATAGGGGCGAGGAGGAGGTGCTGATGAGGCTCGGCGCTAGGTTCGCCAAGTTCGTCTTTCGGGTACGTTGTTCGTTACGCCTACGCCTGCGTGTCAGATCCTTTCGCGTACGTGGTTTGGTTTGTCACCAGCATGCATGCATAGCTTATTAATTAAATCCGTGCAGATCTTTCAAGTGTAATTTTGACGAAATTGATGTATAATTTACCCTTAGCGTAGTATACATCAAATTTTGCAGCGTTGCTATATCACCGGTCTAACTAATACTCGTACCAAATGATATTACGAGATTTACCGGTCTTATAACTAATACCAAATGACGTTAAGACATACAATTGCACGCGTACTTATTTCGTTTAGTTAGTTTTGCTACATGATTTGATTGTTAGAGTCAGATAAGATTACGAAGGTTTTCTGGTTTTGGGTCACATGGGAATTTTTCTACTCATACAATTTGTGTGGGGTTTTGTTCATGATTCTTGAAAGGTACGCTTTTTCTGTTCATATTTCCATGAAATAAGAAATGACAAAAGAGAGGGAAAAAATAGGTACTCGCACTATCCGCCATAGAAATTTTGATGGTATATTTTTGGGATTCGACTAATTTGCCATTGTCACTCAGTTTGTTAATGCCTTTGACTCATGACAATCTGGACTAGCATAGACAAGAGGGTTCCTATAAAATTGTTTAACTATTGTTTTTTGTTATATGGATAATTCTGTACAGTTCAATGTAGATGCCGATTTATTTTGTGTTGGACACTACAGGTTGTTGTATCTTCATTGGTATTTCGGAATGCCGGATGATTAACAGTGACATTGAGCTAGGGGCTTAGTCTTTTGTTTTATGTTGCTTCTTCGTGTATGAATCATCTTTATTAACTGGTAATCCCGATAACTATTATCTATATTTTTTAAGAAAAATAGATGAATTTTGAAGTTTGATGATTTGAATCACTACATAAAATTTCATTTGTGGAGTGTTTGGGGCCAAAGAAAAGCTATCTGCTATTCCGCTAAAAAGAATGATGAGCTCCCTGATCTGATTTTTAGAAGAGAAAAAAGTGCTAACCTCATGGTTCCTCTAACCTGGTATAGTTCCTACTATTATTTATCGTTAAATTATCCTGCAACCTTTTCCAATCAACCATCCAACTGCAGTTTTCAAACCATTCTGGCATATTCTATAACTAGCTGATAAATAAACACCGTAATGAATCATAAGGGCCTTAACGCCACCGCCTCACGAGCGCAAATCAACCAGAGGTCACGGATTTACCCGCCGGTATTATTTTATGTTATTCGCTTTGATTAAATTGAACTTGTACTTTGTTCCTTGTGTCCGAGTAGTCCTTCCGTTGTTCCTTTTTGTCGGTCTGTTCTTTTTGTGGTTTACGCTCATGTGCTAACTGAAAGTTTGCATGGTTGCATGCAGGATTGATGATCTTGCTGTGGGCGCGTTGTTTAATTCCATGAAAAGATATGCAATCAACTACATTGGCGGAGATACATGGTTTAGCACATTTGCGGTGGTTGCTGTTGCCATACCTATAGTCAAGTCTTCGCATCCTGGGCATGTGCTTGAGTTGCGACCGCCAAAATAATTTTCCATTGTGTTGCCTACTAGTTCATGGTTCCAACATTGCACTCATTATAAGCGTATTATATGTTTGATATTTTGGGCATGATGTCTACCTTTAATTACTGTGGGTCCAGGAATGGATAAAAAATAATTCCATATAGGATTGGGTCGTTTACCCATCAAATTATTATTAGGCATGATCTCTAGTTACTATGGGTCCATGAATGGGGTTTTTTCCCAAACAGGTATTGTCTTAGTGCTGACCAATATTTGGTATTGTCTCGTTATATATAATTGTTTTGCATATGACGGCTTATGCTACTCCTCCGTCACAAATACGTGTGGTTTGAAGTATGTGCAATTCAAAGTTTTGAATCTTTAACTGCAAATATCTTTTGAACTATTACCTCTAGATTTATCTTAAGAGTATTTTCATAATATTATAATTTTAATAAGTTTTGTAAATAAATTGTATTGTTAATTAGTGGTTAAACGGTATTTTAGAGATCATGTTAATGTCCAAAACGATATGTATTTGTGACCGAGGGAGCACTTTTATTCCATGTCGAGAGGATGCTAATCTAGTCCTTACACATTTTTTCCTACGCAATATTTGCTCGTTGGTATATGTAAAATATATGGATAGAGTAGAGGATTTGGGAAACCCAACACAACTGCCTCTCTTGAAGCCTCTAGGCGCACACGGCCAGATCTGCTAGACCCTCTAACCTGCCTTGAAGCCTCTAGGTGCACGCTAAACAAAGGACCGCCCATATACGGCCCCATATCAAGCTAGAGGGTGGCCTCCTTGCTATCGGCGAGAGGGTGGCTGGCCCGGGTCCCTCGTGTGTATATTGTGCTAGGTAGCTAGGACTTCCTTGGTGGTGATGAGCCAACGGCCGATGGTGTTCTTCTCTCCACCGAGATGATGGATGTTAACCGCTGAATGGTGGTACGTTGCAACATTCGACACTTCCTTGAATATGACCCTATTCTAGGTGTTATAAGGATTTGATCCACCTCAAATAGTGAATACAATAGTCCTAGATATTTCCAATAGGAAAGCCTAGGATTTATTGTAGAGGAGGCAACTTGCTTTTGAGGTGATTAAAGAAAGTCCTAAAAATACATGAGAGAATTAAACATTTGGGAATATGTGAAAACCCCTTTAGTTTCGCCAATTATCTAAAGATCTCCTAAAACTGATTTATATTTAATACTTTTACAGTTTAGCACGATGAACTAATAAACCTCACTGGTTTCTCACTGATGTCACCACATCAGCACCATGTGCCTTTTTTTTTTTTCCTTTTCTTTTTTCCTCTTTAGTCCCCACCAGGAACCGCCTCGCTTGTGACATTGAAAAAAGAAAAGGAAGAAAAAGAAAAGAAAAGAGAAAAGGAAAAGAAAAGACACGTGGCACCGACGTGGCTATGACATGGCGAGGAAACCGGCCGAGGGTTTTAGTCCACCGTATCGCCAGAGGGGGTATTTAGATGTAAATTGAGTTGCATTGGTTTTAAGATAATTGATCAAAAATAAAGGGGTTTTCAGATATTTTCCTAAACATTTTATAGATAACCATAGAAAAGAAAGGACCCTTAATGTGGGAGATATGGTATTATTTGAAGATCCAACCCTATTGGCACAACTCATTCGGTCTTCATAGGTATCTCGATATTGCATGTTTAAGTTTTATTGGTCCTTGAAAGTATTGGAAAAGATAGGGCATGTTGATTATAAGTTGTTGCTACGAGAAAGCGCCTATTCCATCCCGTGTTTCATGTTAGGCGGTTGAGGAGGCTAATCCAAATTTACCACCGAGATGAAGATGGTAACATTCAAACTCATCCTCAGAAAGCAGTCTTAATGTATGATTATTCCAAGAACAAACCAAGTAGTTACCCAAAGGAAGGTGCAATGCCTGAATTTACCACCAGAGGGAGCTTCATGGGAGGATGTTGAATTTTGAGACTGGTGTTCTTGAATTTCACCCTTGTGTACAAGGGTGGCCTCAAAAGGATGGGGTAAGTGTTGGACTTGGGAGGAGTCAATAGAGCCGATGGTACGAGATGGAACCCCTAACCTCCCTCGCCTCCCCGACGCCTCTTTTCATCCCTCGAAACCCTAGTGTTGCCACCAACCCTCCTAACGTAGCAAGCCTCATTCTCCCTCCAATGATCTCCCCACCTCCGATGCCTCGTGCCCTAGCCCATGCATTGCCGCTCAGAGCCCCATGTTCAGATATCGCTACTAGACCTCCTCCTTCCCCGAGAGGTGTTCTTTGGGTCCTCAGAGAAGCGTAAATCTCAAATAATCAAACACGTGTCAGGACATTTACTCTCTCTCTCAATGGTGTGCGATCTTGCGTAAAGCATTGGCCAGCCCGGATCCTACAACCTCTACAACGACCATGCCGCCCATGCGCCTTAGCTTTGCATGTAGAGGAGGAGGAAAATCCTAGGATTGCAAGCCTAGGTGAGGGGTGGACATTGGTGTCTCGGAGGCACCGCAGGAATCAATCCTGCAACGTTGCAGTAAATAATCAGACTAACCAAGTTGGGAGGGAAAGCGCTAGGGAACTCCTTAAGGAGGCCATAGGTAGAATTAAGAGATAGGGGTTGTAAAGTCTCTAAATTGTTCGGAGGGAATTAAAAGAGGGAATGAAAATTTATCACGTAAAGGGAGAGAATTCACTTCCTTTGGGTCAAGGAGGGAATTTTCTTCTCACCCACTTCATATTCCCCCTCCCATTTCATTCTCACACCATACAGTCAGAAGAGAATGTACAATACTCCACCTCGTGTATATAAGCTGTCTATAAGGGTTGCCACATCATACTTTTGCTGAATTCGACGAGAGACAAGAGTGAGAGAGAATAAAGCCGTGGCTTGTTGTTTCGGGAAGAAAGAAAATTCGCTTGTTTTGCCAAAAACCACAAAGATTTGAAACAAAAGCAATCAGTCCTTCTTCTTCCTCCTCTCTTTCGCTTCCTCCCTTCCCTCCACTCGACCGAGCCGGCCTCCTCCCTGGGCGCTGTTGTCGACAACCACCGCTTCCACTTTGGTGATCACGCCGGCCCCAGAGCCGACGTGCCCACCATCCGAGGCACGCCGGTGTTCACAGACAGGCGCTTAGTTGACAGAATCGTGTCCATGGGGAGGAGTCGGCTTGGCCGAGGTGGAGGGGAAGGGAGGAGCGGGAGAGAGGAGGAAGGAGAATGACCCGATTGGTTTTGTTTTGAATTTTCAAGGAGGAGATTTGCAAAAGACTATGTGAGAGAGGGTGGGATTGTGCATGAATCTTGTCGCACAACCAACGGTGAAGATAAGACGAGGAACTTCTTAGCCAAGGGTAAAAAACCACGCTTGAGAAGAAAATTATCCTGTACGGTTCCTTTTTGCCATCGCCATCTAGAACCAGAACAAAACTCGACTTCTCAGAAGCGGTGGCAGTGTTTGACTCTTAGTAGCCAAATGTGAGCTCGTGAGCAGCGGGCGGTAGCAGCTTGGCGGCGGTCCTCCTTGTCGACGATGCGCCGCCCCACTCCGACTCAAACTCTTGCTCACGTGCTATGTGTAGATCCAAGCGGAGGGGCAATCAAGCAAGTGGTGGCGCAATGGTAGAGCGACGGCAACACGATTGACCACTATGTGAGAGCGGCGACATATCATGGGGAGAGCGGTCGTCGCAGAGGGGGCCGGTGACATGCCACTACGAGAGAGCAACACGTAGAGGCTCGCATGGTGGTGTGCCACAGCGGAAAGCATGCAAAGGGTGCGCTTGGGAGCTCGGTCACATGGCAACCATGCCATGCCGGGCGGCTACGAGCACGAGCACCATGGCGTAAGAGCTACATCATGCACCGGTGAGCACGCCGATGGCCTCGCAAGCGAACGACGAGACAGTGGCACGCCTACTTGTTGTGGGCTCATCTTCTCGATCTCTCCGCCTAGTCGGCCTAACCTCCATCTCTAGTGCCTCGCCGCAAGCATGTTCACTGCTCGCTTTTCATCCTTCGTCGATGGCTTTGCAATTTGCATGCTATAGATATGACAATCATAATTGATGCCCATAGTCTAGTCCACATAGACGGCTATAGAACACCTCATTATATTGTAGATGTTGTCTATAAGACCTTTATAGATGATATGACAACTTGTTATCTACTAAAGAACGGCCGATAGAGACTCATTGTACATTCCCTAAATCTGCATTTCTGCTCTGCTTAGTGTTAATTGATTGTTGGGACAACAAAGGTAGGGAATGGCTATTACGATAGAGTCCAGAGCAAGCGCTGCTCATCATTTCCTGTCCGCCTCTCTTGCTAGGTTGTTTGCCCTCCACCTCTCTCACTACACCTGGTGCAGCTTGAGCCAACCTTCAGAGAGGTCTAGTCCCGATCGACCGAAGGGAATCTAGCTCTATCGAAACGGAAACTAACCCCGTCGCAGGCATCAAGAGGTAGTCCTAATAGCTTTGTTTGCTTAAAATAGCATGCACCACAACACTGCTTGGTCGCTACATTTGTTGGGCTAAAGGTTGTTTGGTTGATTGCATGAGACTTAGTACATGTAAGAAATAAGAGATGATTGGGATGCATCATAAGAGAGCTCGAGCAAGCCAAATTTCATAGGATGCAACAAAAATCCATGTTTTTTAGAGTATAGATGCATTTGTATCAAAAAAATACACACAACAAACACCATCCTATTACTAAATCCCACTTTTCTCGCCAAACCATATATAGGCCACCAAAACCATCCCACAAATTACATCTCCATTATTCTAGTGAATATTGAGTAGACCGCAGAGTTAATAGTTGAAAAGGACTATTTTACACAATGAACTATTGCGCTTCGCCTACATAACCCCCAAACTATAAATTTGCAGCTCACCAACAACATCGAGATCAAGATTTGCTATTTTGTGAAAAAATTCATCTGAAATTATTTTAGGGTGATTCTTATTGGAAAAGTTGCATAACTTCAATATCTACCACCTTCTTTTAGTGGTATCTGAATAGAAGTCACGGTTTGGGAGATACAGAGGTTTTACCGAGCCCCAAATGATCAAGATAAGATTTCTAAGCGGCTAAGCTTTTATTTTTGCTCTATTTTTGTACTCTTGATTTTGAGATGAATTTTGGTGGGTACTTAGGTAACTCTTTTTTCCCTTTAGGAAAAATTTTGAAATTCAAATGAGTCACACTTTTGAAGAAATCACCTCTTGATTAAAATGCTTTTCTCGCTGAAAGCTCACTTTTCTTTTGCAAAAGCAGTTGAGTTTGTCCTAATTCTTCCTCTTCATGCCGATTCAATGACAATCTCAGTCTAAGAATCATATAGGTATACCACTCAAACTACAAAGCTAATGGCACATGTAGAATAACAATTTCTGCAGTTGTCTCGTAGTAGGTTTATCCAACACCATGTTCTCTAACATATGTCCACATTATTAATTTGATATCTCTATATCTATGGTGTGTGAAACATTACCATAAATCAATACATGTGCCGATCAAATCATTATCGCCCTACTTAATGATATGAGATCATGGATCATTTAGAATAAAATCATATAAATAATGTGTCTCACAACCTAGTAGTACTTGATGAATAATGTAAACGACGTTTATTCATAGAATTGATAATATATTATCTAAAAGTACATAAATATAGACATGATAAAATCATATTACAAGATTGCCTCTATGACATATCACTGACATGGTCATCACCCCGCGCCCTGCATTCGCCTCCTGAAAGGGATGGCTCGCAGCGGTGAGCCCAGGATGGACATAGGGTGGTGGGCTCTAGGATGACCGCAAACAGGAAGAGGGCACGGCGTTAATCGATGACCTCGCCTGAATTTGTTGTGCCACGGCTAGTCCTCGTCGGTTTGTCCTCTTACAAGCCATGTGTCAGCCCCTCGGCTCGGTGGTCGCTGCCTCCCTATGTCCAGCCTCCCTGCCATGCCTTGGTCCCCGGCTTCTTGTTGCACGGCCAGCCAGCCAAAGCCAAGAGGCTAGGGCATAGTGGCGCATGGAGCCTCCCCATGCACATGGCGCCAGGGCCGCCGCCTCGACACGCGCTTCCTTCCCATGCCCTGCCTCCCATTGTGCCTCCACCCTAGCCTCGCTTGGCCTCACAAACATAGAGATAGAAGCAAAGTGAGAAGAGAGATTGGTGATGCGGAAGAAGTAGGGGAGAGGAGGACAGGGGGCCCCATGATAATATATGTTTATTTGTTTGATATTTTGTCAGGATCAGATCGCTATATGGGCAAAACCACCTCCAAAACATTTCGAGGGGTTATTTGTGCCTGCTTAAAAGTTTGTGGGCGGGAGGAGCGAGAATACGTGGTTTTGTAGTTCGGAGGTTATGTAGACGGCTAACTATAGTTCAAAGGTATGAAATAGACTTTTTTTCTTAATAATTTGATCTGAGAATACATGGTTAGCTCCTATTTAATATTGACCTGTTCATTTTGGATGTGCGTAAACAAATTTGGAATTAGAAGACTGAAATGGCTGCATATGTAGTTTATCATCTATTATGATATATGAATATGAAAGATTCAATTTCTACATGAGTATTCACGTGAAGAACAAAATAAAATGAAGTTGCTTGTTATTATAGTATACTAGTTGGACGCCCATGCCGTAGGATTTATGCAAGAGATCAAGAAACTCCATGGATCCAAACATTTAAAACCGAGGATTTATGTGTGAAATATGAAAATGTGAGGGGTTGAAATGCTAAAATAATTCCTATGAGTAGAACTTGGGAAGTCATGGGCAAAACGCAAAATGGCAATAAAAGTGTAGAAAAGACTAAACACGCCCACCGTAACGCCACCAATGGTGCTTTTTAACAGCTTGTTAAGATAAGATACGATAAGATAGGCGATAATCTTCCTTGGCAGCAAGATCTCCATGCATTAAGGTCTTGTTTAAGGTGTTCCACTTCATCAAAATTGGTGGAGTTGATGGAGCAGGTATTCCTAGTTTCGTAAATTCATAGAGCTAGAGTTGTGACTACATTGTAGATGTTTAGATAAGTCATTTTTATATTTTAAATTAAAAATATAAAGTTAAATCACTTTATTTTAACTTATAAACTTCATATCTAAGGTGGAGCCGAGAGTCAAGCTCGCCAAGCATGGCAAAAAAAAAATGAACCTTTAAGCATGGCATAAATTAATTGATCATATTTGTCCGCCCGTCTATGTACTGTGTATGCCCACAGCCCACTACGATTATTTATTCCAACTCATGGCTTTTAAAGCCCACTATCTTTATCTCGTTAGAAATTGTAGTGCTAAAATTCTGCAATGTTTGGTTTCTCTCAAACTTGCCCTTCTATTTCAGAAAAAAAGAGAGATTTATGACATTTGTAAACGTTTTGAGATTTCACACTTCATAGGAATGAGTGTGAAGGTAGAATTACACGCCATTTCAAAGTTTCTTCTTTTTAATGTCTTTGTACTATTTATCTAAATGTAATTATATTTCCAAATGAAGGTTTGAATCTATTTTTCTGATGTGTACAGATGGTACTAAAACATTGATCAATTTATCCAACTGTACACAATTTATCATTATAGATTTTTTCATAACCTAACATGCTTTTATCAAATGCAAAAATTGTTCAAGATTTGAAAAGTCAACTTATTTTCCTATAGATGATCGTTATTAGGCTATATTTTGTACTTAAAATATGTTTTAGCAGAAGTGGTAAAATTGGAAAAGCAAAATATGATAGCATATACTCGGGTAGTTTAGGTTGGTTAATTTGAATTTGAGTAACTGTTCATTACTTACGAGCTCTTCTTATCCATACCATCATTTTTTCAAAGCTTACATACTAAACATTTTTCCACTTGTCAATTTCATCCAGCATAATTATTCTTTTTGGTCAACTTTGAAATATGGGTTGTGGAGAAGCATTGTTGATTATATAGATCTTAATGTTTGTAGACTGTCTTGTGCTGAAAAAAGTTTTAGATTTTGGCAGAGAATGATATTTGAGCATCTGAATGATCTAAATGGGCACTATATTGATGGATCTCTGTTGTCATGAGGGCGACAATGCCAGCGTAGTAGGAGAAAGTACCTCACATAGAACGATATGATTGGCATGCATGCATGATCTGCATTTTGGGCGTGGGGACTGTATACTAGCTGTCCCGGGCACAGATAGGACATTGGCACCTCAGCCTTTGGCCTGTATTTTGAGCATATTTTCATGAACATGAATTTTCTAGACTTCCTTTGAGGGGCCCGATGCATCCAAACTTAATAGACCGACATATGCAATGTGTCACTTGTTTATGTAATCGTTAGCATTTATTGGATGTGGCCGACTAGCCATCATAGACGCTAATTCAGTTACACATTTCCTTTTAACCGAGCAAGCAAGTAGATGTTAGTGGTTACCACCAGACTATTGGTAGTCGATGCTCTTCAAGAATATAGCTTTTTTAATGTAGGTATTTGTGAGGGAAGAAGAATCCCAGCTGCTCCAAAGCTTCGTTAATCCAATTTAAGTTAAGTGTTCACCTTTTCGTACTGGTAGATAAGATACTGAATTAATTTTTTAAGCCTTTAGGTTATAGAATACACTCAAGGTTTTACTGATTTGCATGGTATATATGTTACAACAATTCATGGTATCATGATATCATCTGATCTCTAGACACCGAGCTGAGACCTTTTTTAATCCCATTTCTATAGAAAATTCAGGAAGTGAAGTTCCTGCAACAGTATTGGCACTATCTGACTTGTTGATAGCAATGTGTCTGTAAGGTGTGCTATTCTTGAAACAAGATGCAGAACGTTGAAGTTGGATTTTTTTATGGTTGGTTAATAAGAAAGGCGATATCTTCTTACTATAAGTATGCATGAGTTCTTTTCTAGATTAAATCATGATGTTATATGAAAATTTTACTTTGAGCAAATGCTGATTAAACTTTGAGTTAGTATTCTATAACTTACAATAGTGCTGGACTTGAGTGGTCAAGAATGTAATTTCTGCCATTTTTATACTAATGATCTTGAGGGTGTTCATAATTTTGCTAGGAGGATTTTGTCGCTCATTTCTTATGAATAGTTGCACATGAACTTTGTAATTTTATTTATTTTTTCAATAGTTGTAATTTTATTTTCATTTTTGCAGCATCCAAGGCCAATGTGCTAAGATATGTTCGATTTGTTTCTTCTTGGCTGACATACAAGATGCTCCAACATGGCACCGTGATTTTTGCAGGTATGCTTTCTACAAGACTAAAACATGGTTTACCAATAGAGAAATTTTCAATGGTAGAAATATGGAGTTGAGTTAGAGGGGTTTCAAAAAGTTTAAAGTCATGGCGTCCGCTCCGGTCAGCCTGCTATCTGCCGTGACAGCATGCGGTTGACTGCTGTCTCTAGCAGCACTCATTCTCTAGCCGACTCGACGAGGAGAGCCGCAGTGCTCTTCCCATGGCCTCTTTGTCTGCTCCCGTGACTCCACGGCATCCACTATGGCATGGCTGCTCTCTCCTGTGGCCCTGCCTCTCCTTCATAGGTAATCGCTTTTTATTTTGGTGCACTGCCACTCACCAAACAAATCCTGGCTGGCTTTTGAATTTGAATGTCCAAATATATCATCTAACTAATATGTCATTATGTTGACCTGTGATTTTGTTCAGATGGTTTATTAGTGGGCATGGCTTAGTGCAAAAAGTTTTTTTTTGTTTTTTTGGATTTGGAGGCAGGATAGTTTAATAGTAGAGATATTGCATAAAATAGTGCGCTTGGTGGGGCACTCTTGCTCATCTCTTTTAGGCTAGCATTCTGTACACAATCCTTATAATCTCTGCTCATTGTCACGCCCATTTTCTTTCTTGATTGATCAGGTTGTGAGAAAATTTAGAATTAAGCAAGCGCGCTTCTATGTTCATTGTCACACATCATTTTCTTTCTTGATTGATCATTGATCTGCATATATCGACTCTCCATTGAAATGTGAAATAAAGTAGCAGAGGCTCCTAAAGTGGTTATATATATTGACTCTTCATGTGTAGCTTTAAGTAGGGTAATAAGTGTCATCAAGAGGAAAAGGAAAACAATATAAGCCTGTAGTACAGAAAATTTTGATTACATCCGAATAAAATCAGAACTGCTACTAGCCTTGCACCTTTTCATAAACCGTGTTGCATTCTCTTTTTCCCCTGTTTCACTATGAGCTCTTATGATCGCACAAAGGTCCACAGGACAATACACTTTTTATCTGCTTGTCTTTCACATCAAAAAACCCATGAATCTAAACTCAAGGAAGAAATACGGATGATATTTTGTTGCTTGAAAAAATTGAGATCATGTACCTTTTGAATGTGCCAGATTTGCAAATAAATATACATCAACTTTGTGTTTTTTTTTACATTTTCTGCTTGAAAATTGTTATACTTAAGCTATTGGAGTGCTAAATATTATATCTAGATTCAGGGTTTTTTTTCATCTATACTAGATATGTGATTAACTATTATAAGTGTCGGCGATTGGGAGTACGGGCCCCGGCACCGAGCTTACTTGTTGAGAGTGAGGATCAACCGCCTCTTTCCTGCTGGGCGCGGGGCTTTCAAGAAGACGAACTTCGATCGAGTGGCTATCAAGAGAAGGCACGATGATTTTTGGGCTGGTTCGGCCCCTCGAGTGGAGGTAATGTTTCCTACGCCCAAAGGGTATCTATATGAGGGATCAAGAGGTTACAAAGGGATGAGTTTTTGTGGCGAGGGATGAGCTTTGGCCCGTAATGGTGCGGGCTGGAGCTCCCACGATGTGCGCGTGTATTTTCTCGGTAGTCGCCTGCCTAGATGTGCAATGACGTAGTCTATTTATACATGGACGCCATCGGTTTTTCTAGCAGTGAAATCCTATTACCTAGCGGTATGATGGTTGTCCCTCCTTTGTCCGGTGGTCCGAAGCATGTCTTCTCTTGCGCCATCGCTGCCGTTCTTCGCCTTACGGGAAACGGTGGGAGCAGTGTTACAAGACGGGTTGGTGGTCGCAGCCCCGCAATTGCCTCAGACGTGTCGAGCATTTAATGCAGCGGGGGAGAATCCTTCCTTGGTCGGGAAGGAGCTGCTCGACCCGGTCCGAGCAGAATGGCCGTGCCCGAGCCCCGGCAGGACTCCTTGAAGTAGACCCTTGCTCGGAGAGGGCAGATCCTTCCTTGGTCGGGAGGAGCTGCTCGACCCGGTCCGAGCAGACTGGCCGTGCCCGAGCCCCGGCAGGACTCCTTGAAGTAGACCCCTTGCTCGGGAGAGGGCAGATCCTTCCTGGTCGGGAGGAGCTGCTCGACCCGGTCCGAGCAGACTGGCCGTGCCCGAGCCCCGGCAGGACTCCTTGAAGTAGACCCTTGCTCGGGAGAGGGCTGTTTTGTTTTTATGCTTTTAGCGTGACTATCCGAACGCCACCCTAGGCCCCCGCTATCTAGCCCCGAAGCTGAGTGGTGGACCGCCGGTCCCTCCTCGGCTTTTTAAACCGCATCGAGCCTTTTCGGTTCCAGACGTTCGATGCATCGCCCGATTAGCCGAGCAGGGCTAGTCGGGCAGACTTCGGTTGGCCGAGCTCAAGGTTACCTCGAGCAAAGGCTACCCGAGCGAATCTTAGGGTCGGCCGAAGGTAAGCCCAAACGCTGGGTCTTCCAACGGTTACTTGTGAGTGGGTCGACGGTTTTCAATGACGGCGTGGTGGCGACGGCGCCGCTTAGCCCTTGGGGAGAAGGTCGTACTCGAGCAGCCCTCCCGCCAGTGCAGCGGCGCAGAACGTTGTCGCGATCTTCCGAGCTTGAGGTGGCTGGTTGCCTCACCCCGACCATGGGGGTCTCCCGGCGAGGGCGCCGAGCGCGACATGGCTTTGGTTGTCCGTGCCCCGAGTATGGGGTTAGAAGTGGTGGGGACGCCGACCCCGGGCGTGGACGATGCTCGGGCCGGTCCTGCCGAGGCAGAAGAGGTCGGAGTAGTTCGAACTCCGAGCTCAGGGGTGCTGCTCGTTAAGCTCGGGAACATCCGTGTCGGCCCTCGGCCCGGCCGAGGGTGCTGTTCGAGCGCCACCGCCATGAGGTAATTTCTTCTTGTGAACTACTTTGTCTGTAATCTTGCTGTTGGCTTCTTCGCTTGCGCTTGTCTGCCGAGGTGGGTGATCGGGCTGCGAGCATAGAAGCTCGGTGCCAGCCAAGGTGAAGGTGGTGCGCCCGAACTAGGGAGGCCCAAACGGAGCTCGCCTGGGTCCGGAACGAACTTGAGCACGCTTTGGGGTATGCTCGGGTCTGGAGAGGAGCTCCTGGTCCCAGAGGAGCTCGAGCGGGTCCGCAAAGAGCTTGAGGAGCGGCAGCAAGCAGCCGAGCGGAGACCGAAGGTGGCGGCTTTGCTAGGAGATCCGCCGGGCGTGAAGCCCAGATCGGGTTCTCCAGCTTCAAGTCGCCTTTGAAGACGTGGAGGCGGAGCTTCAATCTTTGAAGGGTAGATCTAGGGAATAGTGTACGTGGTGTTACACGTGTTTGTAATACATTTGAATTTAAATACAAGATGTTCTCTTGTTCACGCTCTATGAAATGTTTATGCTACTATTTGTCGCTATATACCTACCCTATAAGCCTACGCCCAGCAAGGATCCGGCACCAAGTAGCCGGGCAGCCGAGGGTGCGCGAATAGGCGATGTTCAGCCTCGTGTGGCCGAAGTCCTGCCCCGTTGCGAGCAAGAGACCGGCACACGGCGGCCGCATCCGAAGATGCGCGAATAGGCGATGTTCAGCCTCGTGTGGCCGGGTCCTGCCCCCGTTGCAGCAAGAGACCGGCACACGGCGTAGCCGCATCCGAAGATGCGCGAATAGGCGATGTTCAGCCTCGGTGGCCGGGTCCTGCCCCGGTTGCGAGCAAGAGACCGCACACGGCATCCGGCAGCCGAGGATGGCGATGTCCGCCCCGCGTGGCCGGGTCCTGCCCCTCGTTGAGAGCAAGAGACCGGCACACGGCGGCCGGCAGCCGAGGATGGCGGTCCGCCTCGTTGTGGCCGGGTCCTGCCCCGGTTGCAGAGCAAGAGACCGGCACACGGCGCAGCCGGCAGCCGAGGATGGCGATGTCCGCCTCGTGGCCGGGTCCTGCCCCTCGTTGAGAGCAAGAGACCGGCACACGGCGGCCGGCAGCCGAGGATGGCGATGTCCGCCTCGTGGCCGGGTCCTGCCCCGGTTGCAGCAAGAGACCGGCACACGGCGCAGCCGGCAGCCGAGGATGGCGATGTCCGCCTCGTGTGGCCGGGTCCTGCCCCGGTTGAGAGCAAGAGACCGGCACACGGCGGCCGGCAGCCGAGGATGGGCGATGTCCGCCTCGTGGCCGGGTCCTGCCCTCTCGTTGAGAGCAAGACCGGCACACGGCGGCCGGCAGCCGAGGATGGCGGTCCGCCTCGGTGGCCGGGTCCTGCCCCGTTGAGAGCAAGAGACCGGCACACGGCGGCCGGCAGCCGAGGATGGCGGGTCCTGTCCGAGACCGCCTCGTGGCCGGGTCCTGCCCCGGCACACGTTGAGAGCAAGAGACCGGCACACGGCGGCCGGCAGCCGAGGATGGCGATGTCGTGGCCGGTCCTGCCCTCGTTGAGAGCAAGAGACCGGCACACGGCGGCCGGGCAGCCGAGGATGGGCGGCGTCCGCCCCTCGTGGCCGGGTCCTGCCCCGGGTTGCGAGCAAGAGACCGGCACACGGCGTAGCCGCGAAGTTCAAGCTACTTACCCGAGTTCAATTTGGGTTTCGGATCGGTTCGCGAGGTACCGCCGAGAACTTGTCGGGCGATGTGCTATCGGCTTATCCGAGCAATGGAATTCAGGGGAGTGCATTCTCAGATCCGCTGGCCGCTTTAGAAATCGGTTTAGAGAACAAGAACTCTTGCTTGGGCAGATGTAAAAAAAGGTCGAAAACCTCTAAGGAAAAGAACTTTGGTTACTATTCCTTTTATTTAACATGCTCGGGATTTCGAGAAGAAGTCGCTCAAGATCCGAGAGTTAAATAAGGAGGATGGGCCGAAGGAAGGGGAAGGTTAGGCGGGAACTCGCGAGCCGGGCGATATTCCACGAAGTTGCCGAGAATTCGTCCCGCCGGGAAGGCGAGGCGACAGCCCCGGGCGTGAAGACGAGACGACCGTGAAAGGACCCTCCCACCTTGGGGTTAGCTTGTTGGCGGTGATAGGTCCCGACCCGCCGCAGAACTAAGTCGCTGCTTTGCAGAGCCCTTGGCCGGACGACGGGCGGCGTGGTTCGCGCAGAGCCCGGAGGTAGGTCACGATCGGACGAGGGCTTGCTTTCGCTTTTCCTGACAGGTCGAGGTCGAGTAACCTGCCTTGGTGGTCATCGGCAGCCTCCGTGAGGTCCACGCGAGGTGACCTTAAGGTTATCTCGGCGGAAGCATGGCCTCGGTGCCAGATACGAGGCGAAGGGTGTTTCGCCTGCCGCTCATTGGGAGTGGTGCGGACAGCCCACAAGACGGAAGGGAGCTCGCCGACCCAGCCCTCGTCAGAGCTTAGAAAGCCGATCAAGACCCGCCTTTGATTCCTTGGAGGATCTCGCCTGCTGGCTCGCCGACAATTTCGCTGTTCGTGGGTGAGCCACAGAGGCGGCAAATTTTCGTGCTAACGCCCTCGCAATATTCTTGGAACAGCCACCGTGAACCGAGTTCCATTATCCGTGATCGCCGGGGGAACGCCAAACCGTGTGACCACGCTATTATGAAAAATTTTTGGCCGCTGGGCAGTAATGCCGAGACCGGTTCGCCCCTATCCATTTGGTGAACGGTCAATGGCGATTTAAGAGGTATGCGATCCTTCGCCTTTGGGGAATGGTCCTAGTATGTCTAGCCCCTGTAGAGAATGGCCAGTGAGGGAATAGTTTGAAGGGTGTAGGCTGGTTGGTGTACTGCCGCATGGAATTGGCACGCCGCATGTGCCGACGATCTTCCGAAGGCCACCAACGCCAGGCCAATAGTAGCCCATCCTCAAGGCTTTGCCGACGAGCTGCTCAGAGGAGGAGCGAGCTCCACAGCACCCTCGCAAGTCCTTTAGCAGAATCTCCTTCTTCCCGAGGGACGACTTGGAGAGGACTCGAGCGCGCTTCTTCTAGACAGGCACCTTCCACTAACCTCAGATAGTGGAGCTCTCCCGATAAGCCGATTTCTGGCTTCGCCCCTGCAATGTCCTGTGCCAAGAATTGGATGAATGGCGCTATCAAGTGGCTCTTGCTCGAGGACGGAGACGCTGCTTTATGCCCCTACCGCTTCTTTCTCCGGAGGGAATGGAGGGTTTTAGCAGTGCTCAACGAGCACCCTGCTGGGACCGGTTCTGCGAGGTGCCCAACTTGGCAAGTTGGTCGCCAGTATTTGCTCTCCGGCACGTGAAGGACTTCAAATTTCAAGTTCCTTTCCAACTTCCTCACCTCGCCAGTAACGCGCCATTGAGTCATCGGAGCATCAAACTCCTTGTTAACCTCGGTTTACGCACCAACCGCGAATCCCTTTCACGGTTAGTCGCCGGACCCTGCGCAGAGCATGCCCGAGCCCGCCAAGAGGCCTTCATATTCTCGCCGCGTTGTTCGCCGCAATGGCGTAATTGTATGACGATCGAGTTGTTCTCCGTGAGGAGAGGTCAAGACAACTCCAGCCCCGAGCGCCAAGGAACGCGAGCCGTCAAGAACATTGTCCAATGGGGTTCTCGGTGTGCGCGCTTTTGTTCGGCCGGGGATTCGCCCACTCGCCACGAAGTCCGCCAAAGATTCGAGATTTGATCGCTGCTCGGGCGATTTAACTTGAGGTCAAATTCCCGAGCTCAATTGCCCATTTGGCGATGCGCCCGAGGCGCCGGGTTTTTGAGGATTTCTCTCAATGAAAGCTGGTCGGGACCGTGATTGGGTGAGCCAAGAAATAGTGGCGAAGTTTTTAGAAGCCATGAGGAGGAGTACGTAAGTTTCGACTCGGTAACGCCCCTAGGTCCATGAAGTACCTCGCCACGAGTAAATAGGCCGCTGATTTCTCGCCCGCCACGAGCACGGCGCCATCGCTGGGGGAGGCCGCCAAGTAGAGCAACAAAGGCCCCGCCCCTCGGGTGACTAGGACGGGCGGGCTCGATAGATATTCTTGAGCTTTTTAAAGGCGCCGCCGGCCTCCTTGGTCCGCAGACGAAACCGCTGTGGTTATGCAAGGCTTTGAAGAAAGGAAGTCCGCGCCACCTAGTCGGGAGATGAAGCGCTAAGTGCCGCCATCCCACCAATGAGCGATCGACTTCCTTTACATTCGGCGGAGCTCGATCCTTTCGACGGCTTCGATCTTTTCCGGTTGGCACCGATACGGCCGACCCGATGACGATCCGAGCACCATGCCCGTGTGTACACCGAAGACACATTTCTCCGGATTCAGCTTTATCCGATGTTTTCTTAAATTACGAAGGTTTCTTCGAGGTCCCGGATGTGGGCCTCGCCAAGCACTTTTGACGACTATGTCGCCTACATAGACTTCTAGGTTCCGCCGATCCGGTCGGGAAGGTCTTCGTGATCAAACGCTGGAAAGTGGCCCCGCTTTTGACCGAAGACATGGTCGTAGCGTATGCGCCGGGGGGTGATGAAGGCGCTTTCTTCATCCTCCCGCGACAGTCGACTCGATGGTACCCGGAGTATGCGCCCAAAAGCTCATCACCGTAAGCTTCCGCCGCTGCATCGACTAACCGATCTATGCGGGAAGGGGAAGTTGTCCTTGGACATGAGCCGTTGATGTTGGTGTGATCGACGACATCCGCCATTTTCCGCTTCTTCTTCCCGACCACGATCGATTCGCCAACCGCCGGAGTGCTCGACTTCTAACGGTTGCCTTCAACAAATTTTGTCCACCGCTTTTGATGACATCGACCTTCCATTGCGGAATCTCCTCGCGCTTGATGACTGGTTTTTACCAGTCGAACCGCCACCAGGCTCGATCACCTCCTTTGGGACCCCGCATGCTCTGACGGCTCCCATGCGAAGACGCCGGCGTTGTCTCGAGGAAGGTGACGAGCTCGCCTTCCTATTTTGGATCCAAAGCGCCCCGACGCGGACCACCTTCGACGGATCCTCGCCGGAGATCGAGATGTTTTTCGCCCGCTTCCCGAGGTCGAGGACAACCTTGGGCCGAGCGGACTTGTGAGAGTTTTGCTCGCCCGCTGCTCAGTGAGCCGGCCGACGAGGGTCGGCCGCCATTTCGTCGCAGACTCTGTATGCCTTTGTGGTTGCCCCCGACGGTGATCACCCCTTTCGCCCCGGGAGCTTGAGGCGTTGATACGCTGGGTGCGAGCTGCCATGAACTTGGCGAGGGCCGCCCGCCGAGGATGGCGCGTAGGCCGACTCAAGTCGACTACCTCAAAGGTGACCAACTCACCCGAAGTTGCTCGGCCGCCGAAGGTCACGGCAGACGATCCGCCCGAAGCGGGTCATGGACGTGTTCGGATGATGCCGTGGAAGGGCATAGCGATGTTTTTGATCTTGGAACGAGGGATTTGCATCTCGCCCAAGACCCGGCGAGATCAGGTCCAGAGCGCTTCCCCATCGATAAGCACCCGCGCACTTTGTGTTATCGATGGTCGGGCAGAGCACGAGGGGAGTTTCGGGCTTCGCCATTCCCGAGGGACAGCCTCCCGGAGAAGGAGATGGTCGCTCGACCATCTGTTGCTCGAACCGAGCCGCCGTCCGCTGCGCAGACCTCAAGGCCGCTGCCTTCAACTCCCGCCGGGAGGCGAGGTCATGACCTCCAAGATCACCGCAATGTGGTGACTCGGCCATGTATTTTTCGCTTCTCCGCCGCTCGTCCGGAAGGGGCTCGACTTCCGGCCGGGAACACCTTCCCGGCGTCCGGAGGACGGGCATGGGCCCCGTCTGCTGTAGAAGTCTTCGCCGAGCGATCCAGTGCGGCAGCTATGCGGAGGTCGTGCCCATGCACTTGGTGCAGCAGCATGTGGCGACCGCTCGAGGGTCCCCGAGGTCCACGCTTCGTCCGGTCGGTCGATCACGACCGCCCACCTTGCTCGGGAAGGCCGAGGCTTTTGGCTTTTGTTCGTGGAGACGACGGCTCAGGGATAGCGCCACCAATTTGGCCGCTTTTTTTTTCTGGCCTTCTTGTCGGACTTTTTGTCCGAAGATCCCAGTTCCGCCGCGAGGCGCCGCCCGACCCAAGAAGCCGCTTCGCTTCCACGGCCTCCTCGGCGTTATGTAACGCCCGCCGCTGAAGAGCTCATCGCCGAGGAGCCGAGTATATCTCGAGGTCCCGGGTGAAGCGGACGTTTGACGCCGGTGAATGCTTCGACGATCGCTTGCTCGATGTTCGAATCGTGTTCCGCATCTGATGAACCTTCGAACGTAGTCCCGGAGGCTTGCCCTCCATCTCGACCACCTGCTTGAGGTCCCGCGCCTTCCTGCGGGGACAAGACCATGAAATTACCACAGGCCTCGCACGCTTGGACCCAACAGGATGGAGCCTTCCGCTGGTTGAAGAGCCATGTCCGAAGCGGGCCTCCAACACAATGGGAAATAGTTCACCATTACCCTTCATCACGCCTCGCTGCCGCGGACGGTGGTAGCATATACCGAGAGGAATTCGTCCGGTTCGGGTCCCGCCGAATCGCCTATGTGGCCCGGTTTGAATTTGGGGGCTATGCCGCCGCTTCGGAATAAAATCAGAATCGCTACTAGCCTTGCACCTTTTCATAAACCGTGTTGCATTCTCTCTTTTTCCCTGTTTCACTATGAGCTCTTATGATCGCACAAAGGTCCACAGGACAATACACTTCTTTATCTCGCTTGTCTTTCACATCAAAAAACCCATGAATCTAAACTCAAGGAAGAAATACGGATGATATTTTGTTGCTTGAAAAAATTGAGATCATGTACCTTTTGGAATGTGCCGACGGTAAATAAATATACATCAACTTTGTGTTTCTTTTTACATTTTCTGCTTTGAAAATTGTTATACTTAAGCTATTGGAGTGCTAAATATTATATCTAGATTCAGGGTTTTCTTTTCATCTATACTAGATATGTGATTAACTATTATAAGGTTTTATTTTTTTATGTATAAGTTTTGAATTGGAGAATTGGCACATGATTTTGTATGCTTTGTTGTGGCCAATGTGTTTTTATTAAGGTTTTCCACATATTGAACTGTTGTTAGTTACTGTCTTCCTTGCAATAAATTACTAAATCTCCTAGCTTCGTATTTTTAGTTGTTTGTTTTGCTATTGCTCAAGAAAGATATATATCTCTCGTATCGCTTATGTGATACTGTGATCATCCCGACTTATTGGAAGTGGTACATTGTTGGACTAGAGATTGGAACTTTGATTGAGAGTTTGTTACGACGCTTAATTATGGGATTTGCTAGCTCATGTATTTTAGTTCATTATCTTAAAGTAACCTTCCTAAAAAAATATATAACTTAAGTAACCATTGCCCAAATTGTGAGTTGGAGTACCTTTGTTCGCTTCTTGGATAGGATTCCAAAAGTATTAAGACAGAATTTTTACTTACTATAAGTTAGATTATTCATTTATTTATGCTCCTATACGTGTTGGATATACATTCTTGTTAGTCTAATACTTCGGAATTAGAGTTCCTTTTTTTGGCTTTGCTCTTACCCATTGGAAATGCCAATTTGATATATGTAAAATATGTAAAAATCACTTAATAATCTGCCTTAAACAATTATTTCTTTACCCCCAATCATGTAGATCCAAAGAGCACGAGGAACGATATTGAAGAAGTCACTAAATCTGTTTTGGGATAGTGCTAATGTAACAACTCGGCCGAGCATGATTATAGATCGAGGTGGAGCTTAGGATGACATGACTGCTATCTAAGTTGGCATGTAAATCACCATTTATAATTTCAAATGTTGCTCGATTTTTTTTTCCTTTCTTCTCTTTGTAGTTCGTTGCAACACACGGGCATTGTACTATAAAGTGAATTTAAAGGTACTGTCTCTCTTCGATACTATATTTTAATTTCTACACCGATTCAATATTTGCTTGTGAAATGTCTTAGATATGTTCTCTAATGCCCTTTTTCTTGGTCGAGGGTCTCGAGTTGTGGTCTGCAGAGGCCAAAGGCTATTGCTTTTTAAGTTAGATTAAATGATCAAATGTTAATTCTATTGTATTGTTTCTTTGGGATCTAGGCCCATTCGCAAGGAGGCGTTAGTTCAATCTTGTTTTCCTATGTAGCTAACAAATTGCTCGCATTGGCAGAAGTCAAAGATTAATTGATGAGTTATTTGATTACTTTTAAAATAGACTATAATCATGTGTGTGTCATCTTTTAGATTCTCATTTAAACGCACGGGCACTCAACTAGTACGATAAGTTAGGCGATAATCCTCCTTGGCGGGCAAGATCTCCATGCATTAAGGTCTTGTTTGGCAGGTTCCAGCTTCATCAAAATTGGTGGAGTTGATGGAGCAGGGTATTCCTAGTTTCATAAATTCATAGAGCTAGAGTTGTGACTACATTGTAGATGTTTAGATAAGTCATTTTTTATATTTTAAATTAAAAATATAAAGTTAAATCACTTTATTTTAACTTATAAACTTCATATCTAAGGTGGAGCTGAGAGTGAAGCTCTGCCAAGCATGGCAAAAAAAAAATTGAACCTTTAAGCATGGCATAAATTAATTGATCATATTTGTGCGCCCGTCATGTACTCGTGTGTATGCCCACGTTTCACTCGATTACGATTCCAACTCATGGCTTTTATATCCATGCACGCTGCCGGTCGGTCCCACCGATATTCCATGAAGGAATCGCTTACATTTGTTAGGGTTAGCGTCTTGCTGTTCGCTTGTTGTCGCTAATAGTTATCGCCACCCTCGCAAATCATCCATGTCGTCGGCGCGCGCGCGCCAGGCTTCGCTTCATGGCGCCCGATGCGACGCGCGCCCTTAGGGAGGAGCTGGACATCGAGAAGGACCCGGTCGGTGGCGCTAACGCCGCGCCGGCGGCGTCATGACGAGACCGCTAACGCTGGCTCGCTTGACGACGCGGCGATGGGAAGGGCGATGTAACAGCCCAAAGTTATGATAATATTTTGAAAACACTTCGCACCATTGCATAAGCTATGACGCTTCCGTAAAATTTCTATGTGACAAACACACATTTCTAGACTTTAGAAGCCATTTGAAATTGATGATTTTGTTTGAATAAAGCACTAAATAGCTAATTAATAAACCCTTGCATAAGAATTTATAATTTATAGCACTATTTAAGAAATTGTTGAAATATAAGATTCTAATGGACCTTAAATTGGGAATATATTTTCATATTCATAAAACATCCATACACACACATATATATATATATATATGTATATATATATATATGTATACACATAATCACATAAGCCTAAATATGTTATATTGCCCTAAAAATCCTGTGAAAAATCCATAGATTAGTTTAAACCCTAATAGAGAGTTTGACTCGGTGTTGACCAATTTGACCTGGTAGGGCCCACATGGCGACTTCCTATTCTTTTCGCCCTTATGGTCATTTGGTCAACGCTCGCTGGCCACCTTCCACCCTGCTCAACCGCTCACTCCCTGCCCAATCTCGAGGAAGATCTTCAATTGGCGGCTTGTGTGTCGCTCGACCTGTGGACCCCACCTCCGACCATGACGCGACGCTGCCATCGCCGCTGCTGCTTTGCTCGCCATGACGACTTGCCGTCTTGTCGGCGGCTCATGCGTGGAGTTCCCAGCACCGCCCACCTTGCCCAATGGCCGACTTGGTCGCGCCATCGATGCCCCCGCACCGCCGCTGTCCGGTGGCAATGCCGCCGAAAGAAGCCATCTCGCCGCCCGGCTCGGACATTCGCCAGCAAACAAGCCACCGCCCACTAGCCAATGAGCACTAGAGCTCCTCTGGACCGCCTCACATCTTCGCGATCACGGGTCAAGAGCCGAGCTCGGACCGAGCTTATATGCCACCGCGCCACATCGGCCGTTTTCTCCTCTTTTCACTCTCACGTCGCCAAATTTCAAACCAGACCTCCTTAGTCTCCACATTGTCTCGCTTGCTTCGCCATGACCTCGTGAAGCTCCCGCCGAAGGAATTGGTCCGAGTCATCCCGAGCTCGTCGAACGCTTCTCGCCACCGCCGACCGCCTGGTTCTTCCTTGCTCGGACCTGCTCGGGGCCACGCCGATCATCATCTCTGGTGAGCTTGGCGGCAAGCCCTTGCTCGGTGAGCCGCTGCCTTCCCCTCACACCGTGCTCCCTCTTTTGGCTCAGGGCTTCACGGTCTTCCCAAAGATCTTGAGCGCCGCCTTCCTTGCTCGGACCGCTCGGGGCGCGCCGATCATCATCTCTGGTGAGCTTCGCGGCAAGCCCTTGCTCGGTGAGCCGCTGTCTTCCCTCACACCGTGCTCCCTTTTGGCCCAGGCTTCACGGTCTTCCCAAAGATCTTGAGCGCGCGCCTTCCTTGCTTTCCGGACTGCTCGGGACGCCGCGATCATCATCTCTGGTGAGCTTCGCGGCAAGCCCTTGCTCGGTGAGCTACCGCCTTCCCTCACACCGTGCTCCCTCTTTTGGCCCAGAGCCGCCAGTCTTCACCAAATCTTGAGCGCCGCCTTCCTTGCTCGGACCAAGCGCGGACGCACCGATCCAACCGTGCCCCGACTACCTTTTTTGCTCGAGAGCACCCACTAACCCCCGTGATAGCTCATGCGCGCTATTTTTCCATAAGCTCGACCCTAGGTCATTTACTCATGTCCGCCGGTAGCGGTTCCGCGCCGGGCATGGCTCGCCGCGTCCGGCCGTTTACGCCTCGACAAGGGCACCCCTAGATGCGCGTTAGCTCATCGATTCCACCGAACCCAAGAACGCCCCAAACGGTGCACCCTAGCTCGGTTAGCCGTCGGCTAAGCCTCGGCCGTCGAAGGCCGGCGGAGGAAGACGATGACGGCGAGCCGTCCGACCTGCTTAAGATCCGTGCGGCTTCACCGTGTGTGTCGCCGACAGTGGGCCCAGTGTCGGCCTTCGCGGATTTAAAACTCCCGCGGCTTCTTCACGTCGCCGACATGTGGGCCCTCGGTCCCACATGTCGAGTAAAATGGAGGCGCCTATGACTCAGCGCCTTCACTCGCGAAGTTACGCCTTCAATCGTCTTCGACGTGGTTGGCTCGGCCATGAAGTTAGCGGGCGACCCGAAGATTGTTCACCCTTTTTCCCAGATTTTATAAATAAAACAAAGACAAGAAAGAAACGATTTATTTAAAATAGGTAGATATCATTAAAAATTCGGAAAAATTAGGGTAAATACTAGAGCTTGTGTTGGATTTAATAAAATAGTACCTCACACAAGAATCTAACACGGTTCCTAGATTAAATCCATTAAGCTTATTTTAGGGTATTAATTCATATAAAAATAAGAAAAAAATAGAATGTTGTGTATTAAAAATAGATTAACAATTAAGTTAAACATAAGAAAATCATGGATGCCGATAAATGACTTTTTGGACCTAGGTGAATATAGTATAACCTATAATATGTTTCCTAATTACATGTTAACTCAATATTGGTATAATTAGGAAACATGAATAACTAGCTACATGTATCATGTTAACATATTCTAACTATTTAAAGTACTTTAAAAGACGATAAAACCATATTTTGTCCTATTGGGTTAATTAGGGTAGAAATTTCATTACACATATATATACATGTATCATGTGCATCATCTCACAAGCACTTCGCGGCCATTCCGCTATGATTCATTATTTAGAAGGATCATGGAACTTTCTCAATATATATATATATATATATATATATGAATTCATGTAGATAGTTAAACATAGGAATCAGTAAATGAGCGAATCTGAAGCGACCTCGATTGCATTTCATGCATCATTCTCTTCTTCGCGCATCGTGTTTATGATGAATTGTTGATTCTCCGTTTAGGCGTAGAGGATCCGGAAACACTGCTCGAGGACTCCGCACAAGACCCGGACTTCAATTCCCAAGGCGAGTTAATATCTACCCTCAAAGGAGTTTGCTTTTACTAGGAGAATCTCGATTTTCCTAGTGCGAAGTTAATCTTAACCTTAATAGTGTTGCTTTTACTAGGAGAGTATCGCTTTCCTAGTGCAAGTTAACATCCAATAATATCATATTGAATCCATTTCTAAAGCATTTATTTTACAATATTAAACTGCATGCCCTTTTAAGTACTTATGCCTATTTGTTCAATCATGATATATCATGCCATTTATTTACTTGCTATCAATTTACCATGATGATGTTGCCTTGAATTAATCATCTGTCATTTGGCTTGCTATTGATCGCCTTTGATGATCACCCTTGGTAGCTGGTTAATTTAAATAATCTGATTTAGACTTCTAAGTCTTGGTTAAAATCTTGCTTAGACATTGCTCAGTCCAACTATTAATTTTAGGCTTAGAATTGCCTCGGAGCGGTGAACCGACATTCACCGGACATGATCACACAAAGAATATGGTTAATTGGAATTTGGGCTGGCATGCCAAAGTGTGTATATGGTTGTGATGTCTTTGCAATGCGGACCGGGTCCCGCATTGGGTAAGAGATGAAGTAGCCGGGCTCGTGATTTGAGGAAGCTAATCGCCCACATCGTAGTGCATGGAAGAGAGCGGCGAGATCCGCGTAATGCCGTCGCGCCGCCCAAAAGGAGGGTTCCGCCACATCGTGTGATTCACACGAGGGTGCGAAGTTAGCCAAGAAGGAAGTGCATAAGGGTGAGGCCCTTAGTGGGTGGTGGGCTGAATCAAGATTCCCCAGACGGGTGCATCGAGGATGCACAGCAGACGCCATCGACTATCTCTGCGGAGATAGTTCCTAACACCACAACGCCACGCCATCGCGCGGTAGTGCAAGTAGTGGGGATTCAGGGTAGTTACGACTGCGGGCGTGCCTGTCTGCCGCCATGCTTGAGGTGAAGACAGGTTTCATGTCGTCATCGAGGATGATCTAGGTCCATTCTTCAGAGAGCCGTGAGTCTAGCGTGGGTGGCGGCCCGGCTAGGACGAGACCGGGTACTTTTTGGGGAATGTGATCCTGGCACGTCGCCACACTCGGAAGATGATGGCGGGAGTGGGAAGAGAACGTTTGGCGAGTGCTTGAAACCGCCATGGGATTGGTTGTGCATTGAAAAGGAAATATGATAAATAATCAATTTGACAGGAATTTGGTTAAACCGCTAAGTTATAGGCTTTCATTTCCAAAAGCGGCTTTCATGCAAATAAATAAACTCACCTTTCCTTTGAAACCTCTATCACTAAATGCATTGGGTTGGGTGTTAGCTCGCCAGTTGTTTGGATGACACCGACCTCGCATAAATATCTATCTTTAGACATGGAGGAGCCCGTCGAGGAAGATGCCTACGATTGTCATGAGGAAGGAGATCCTCGATGCGTGACCGGAGTAGTTGCTTAAGATAGGGTTTAGTCGTTCCACCGATCGTGTGTGGTTACACACATTTCTTGGTGCGATTTTGTTATTCTTTTGAACTTGCAAGTTGCCCTTTGGGAGATTTCCGCTACTCGATGAACTTTGGTCTCAGAACTAAGGCTTAAATGCCGTTTGCTACTAATGCGATCGGATGATCGCTGTTATGTAATATTTGGACACCGATGTATGAAATGATTCCACTGTAACTCTTGCACTAGCCTCTTGATCCAGGCCTAGTGCAGTCCGACGTTCTCGCTAGGTAAGCCGAGAAGGGCGCGACAAGAGCCGGTATCGAGCATCTGATCAGAGAACCCTAAACCTGCCGCTAGCCAAGGATTGCGTATAGTTTATATAAAATATTTTTCCAAAACTGCTCTTGTATATCTTGTCTTTTAACTTTCACAACTATACTATTTCTTACTTAAAGGAATTCTTCTTTCGTTTTGTAGATGGATGAGCGTGTTTCCCACACCTTTTCTCTGAGCGTGCTACCTCTGATTCTGACGACCCTTTGCACGCCACCAGATGGTTCTTGTCCTCCGCCAGTTAGCCGGACTTCTGTGCTTTAACGACCGCCTTGCTACTCGAGGCTCGTTCGTACCTGCCCGCTTAGGGTACATTGTAGAGGTTCGAGTCTACTACCACCACACACACAAGATGGCCTGACTCTGAGGCGGAGACGGCCGGGACCACTTGCACCTCGCTATCGATGATGCGGCGGCATTAGCGTCTGGGCTCAGGAGAGGTACCACGGCGACTTGGAGGGCACTTCTTTCGCCTCGACCTTCCTTTCAACGCCGCACTTCTCCCAGGCTTTACCAAAGTGCCCGCCTTCACCGAGGACCACTTGAGAGGGTTGCGCGCCTTCTCCAGTATGCGGAGAGAGACCGTGACAGCGCTCTTGAGGAGATCGGCTTCCTCCGCTACTCTCTTCGTCTGACAACAGACAACCGCTGCGGGTGGTGGACGGCGTCTTCACCACTACGTCGCCAGATCGGCGATGAGTAAACGCCAAAGGACTCGACTTGCCCGGGCTTGGCGCGGCAAAGAAAGAGGACCCTTCCTTTCCCCGGGTCCTCGGTTTCCTCCACTGAGTACCCTAACCGCCAGACTACCATGCGGAAGCGGGTCGTCCTCCTAGTGCCTTGGTGGGGATTCCTCGTCACGACACTTCCCGTGACCTCTTTGTCACTGCAGAGTACTCTTGACTCGGAGACCTCCGTGGACCTACTTGCTCCCCGGTTGAGCCACCTCTCGCTGTTGTTCTTCTTGTGCCTTCTCGGCGATCGCTAGAGGATTTCTGGCTACTTCCACCGCTACCCGGTTGGGAGACCGGTGATAGTTTACACTCGTCGTCCCGCCCTTGAGTAGCTAGTAGCTTGACAGATGACTTAGATCGAAATGTGTCTTTTGTTTCGCCATAGTAGATGATTGGCGACTTGTATCCTTGTCGATAATTGTACTTTTGTGGTATGATGTAAAACTGATTTGACTATTGCGCTTTTGGGTATCTTAAATGACAAGCGTTTAGTGGCTGCATTTATTCGATTTCTTTGATATTGGCCTCATGCATGCATATTTAGCTATAATGTTAAGGATCACCGTCATGCAGATGGTGCGTGGTCGTGGAGCCGCCTGTGGCCAAGGGGCGATCTAGGCCATGCCGCTGCCAGTGCCAAGGAGCTGGCCAAGCCCGTGGTCTTGCGCAGCCTAGAGGTCGTGGCATGATCGAGGCCGAGGTAATCTACCTCCTCCTCCGGCGGAGACCCAACCATGGCCCGTGTCTTAGCTTATCAAGCACGATGTTGGGTCAATCTTTGTTAACCAAAGAAAGACGAGAATCGAAATGAGGATCCAAACATGCTGCCTTTATGCGGACCAATCCCCTACCTTCGCTCAAGCTACCGATCCCATGGAAGCGTAAGACCGGTTACGACTTGTGACCAAGAACACAGAGTTGATCGGATGTCCGAAATGGAGAAAGTACGCTATTCCTCCTACACGCTAGTAGGACCCGCAGTGTGTGGTGGGATAATTATGTCGCCACCCGGCAGTGTGGATGAAGAAGAAATGGAAGAAAATGAACTGCTTGAAGATGGAGATGCCGACGAAGCTCAACAAGCCGATAATCTTTGAAGTGCCGCTATATGTTCCCCAGGTCAAGGATTCATTCCATGGGAAGAATTTGTCATTGTTTTAAATTTTCACATACCCATAGGAATCACCAGGATGAAGAAGTATGAGTTCATGAGACTCTCTCAAGGGGCGATGACAATTTCTGAATATCTTACTAAGTTCAATGAGCTTGCAAGATATGCCCCCAAGACATCCACAATGAAGCCGAAAAGATAGATTGGTTCCTAGAAGGGATGGATTTTCGTACAAATCCGCCTTAGGATTTTGGAGTATCAAAACTTCCACCGCTTAGTCAACAAGGCCTTGGTGTTGGAAAGGGACTTGAAGGCGAGGATCTTCGCGTAAGCGCAAGATGGCTGAACGTCACGGCCGCCGGTCGAGCCGTCTGCGGGACAATTCAAACCTCAACCTCCTCGAGAGAGCCGGACAAAGAATCTTCCATGTTCAACCGAGGATATGCTATGAGGGGTGGGCGCGGTCTTTGGAATCTCTGGTTTTCGTACTCAAGCACCAATCGCTCCCGCAATGCACCGGCACCCAAAATAGGATGACAGTAATCGCTACCTATGCCACCACCTGACACTATCTTTAACCGCCTAGTCGAATCGCGCAAAAACCTCAAGGGAATGTTGTGCGGGGTCGTGGCGAGGTCGCCCACCGCAGAATCAAGCTCAAGGTATGGGGCGTGGGAGACTCAACAATATCATTCTGCGAAGCGGCACAAGAAGATGAAGGAGTACTTGTGGAGTGCGTTTGGACTTCACGAGTCCCGAAGACAAGTTTTATTTGATTACGGTGCATCACATTCTTTTATTTCACAAGAATACGTAGATAAGCACCGACTACAAACCTTTCCTCTTAATAAGCCCTTCACCATTAGATCTCCGTTGGGATACTTAAGGCCTATAGGTCCCGCAAATGGGTAGAAATAAGGAAGGAAAGAGTAGGATTCTATTTCACCTAATGGTCATGTCCGGATTAGGAGTTGATGTCATAATCGGCATGGATTGGCTAAGACTCTATAAGGGAGTATTAGATTGCGCCAAGCGAAGTCGGGCTTGTAAAGAATGGTGTGTTTGAAAGAGTATGGAAGGTAGATGAACCCTACAGATGGGGTAGAGCCATCTGGTACCTCAAGGAAGACAACCCGAGTAAGGTAAAGGTAGTCCAAGAATATTTGGGCGTATTCCCTGATGACTTACGGACTACCGCTTTGACCGAGAGGTAGAGTTTGTTATAGAGTTAACACAGCATACAGCCCAATCTACAAAACATATTTCAAGATGAACTCGGAAGAATTAGAAGAACTCAAGAAACAAGCGGGCGACTTATTAAGCAAGGGTTTGATCCGCCAAGCTCATCTGCTGGGGATCCCCGCCATGTTTGTGGATAAGAAGGATGGTGGGCGAAGATTAGTGGTGGACTATAGGGCGTTGAACGCCGTCACTATTAAAAATAAGTATCCTCTGCCCAGGATCGATGACTGTTTGACCAACTCCAAGGAGCTACGTTTTTCCAAGATCGACCTTCGATCTGGATACCATCAAGTAAAGGTGCGGAAGGATGATATACCCAAAACAGCCTTCACCACTCGGTATGGCCTGTTTGAATATTTGGTCATGTCTTTTGGGTTAACCAATGCACCGCCTATTTCATGAACCTCATGAATTTAATCCTAATGGAATACCTTGACAAGTTTGTTGTCGTCTTCATTGACGACATCCTTGTGTACTCCAAATCGGACGAAGAGCATGAGAAGCACACGAGGCGGTGTTGGATAAACTCGAGAGAGCATAAGCTATATGCAAAATATAGCAAATGTGAATTTTGGATTAGTGATGTCGGTTTCTTGGGACATATTATATCTGCTTGAAGGAATTAAAGTGGACCCATCTAAGATAGACACGGTCATGAATTGGAAAACACACGCCATCGTAAAGGAAATTCGCGATTTTCTAGGTCCGGCGAGGATATTATCGGCGTTTCATCGAAGGATTTTCAAAAATTTCCGACCACTAACTCAGCTATTGAAAAAGGAAAGGAAGTTTGAATGGACCGAAGATTGTGAACTCGCCTTCGAGCTCAAAACCCTTGACCACCACTCTGTTTTGGCCACACCTAATATCGCCAAGAAGTTTGAAGTATCTTGTGGCGCTTCCCGACAAGGATTAGGATGTGTATTGATGCAAGATGGCAAGGTTGTGGCGTCGCATCACGGCGATTCTTGCAAGCACGAGGACAATTACCCAACCCATGACCTAGAACTTGTCAGCCGTAGTTCATGCACTCAAGCTATGGAGACATTTTCGATGGGAAAACAATGTGACATCTACACGGATCACAAAAGCCTAAAATACGTTTTCACCCAAGCCAACCTCAATATGAGGCAAAGAAGGTGGTTAGAGTTGATTAAAGATTACAAATAAATATATTATACCACCTGCAAGGCCAGCGTGGTGGCGGATGCTCTAGCGAAAAGAACCAAGGTGCAACTTCGATGGTGATCCCAGAGAAGACATGAATACTCGGGAAGATACCTCCTCGTAACGACTCTTTGGAAGAATTGAATAAGTTATGCCCGAATCTCGTAAAATCTGGAGAATTAGCCAACATCACGATTCACCAGATCGATCGATCGTATCAAAGATAAGCAACAAGATCATCCTAGTACCCTTAGGCTCGAAGGATGATGAATAGGGTTTGAACAAAAATTGTTAAGGACGAACAAGGAATTCTTTGGATGGAGAAGAGGATCTTTGTGCCTCACGACCCGGAATTAAAGGAAGAAATCTTAAAAGAAGCACACGAGTCACCGTTTTCCATGCACCGAGGATGTACAAAAATGTACCAAGATCTGAAGGCAATCTTACGGTGGCCCGAATGAAACGAGATGTAGCAGAATATGTGGCCAAATGTAATACCTGCTGTTCAGTGAAGGCAGAACACCAACGTCCAGCAGGGTTACTGCAACCAATCAAAATCCTAGAATGGAAGTGGGATGAAGTGACCATGGACTTTATTATAGGACTTCCCCGGTCTCGAAGTGGACATGACTCTATATGGGTAATAGTAGACCGGTTGACCAAGGTAGCTCATTTTATCCCAGTCAAAACCACTCACAAGGGTAGCAAACTAGCGTAACTATTCATCGCCTGGGATAGTAAGCCTTCATGGAGTTCCCAAGAGAATTATATCGATCGTGGATCACAGCTTACCTCAAAGTTTTGGGAAGAACTCCATAGTGCCTCGGGCACCAAATTGTCATTTAGCACACCTACCACCCTCAAACCGACGGACAAGCGGAAAGGACTATTCGAACTCTAGAAGACATGCTTGAGCTTGTGCTTTGGAATTCCCAAATAGAATGGGAAAAATGGTTACCTTATCGCGAATTTGCTTATAACAACAGCTTATCAAAGCGATCGCAAATGTCACCTTTGAAGCTCTATACGGAAGAAAATGTAGGACCCTCTTTATTGGTCCGAAGTGCGGAGAAGGGCGGTATTTGGAAGGAACACCTGCAAGAAGCGAAGCAAAGGTCAAAAGCGATTAGGAAGCAATTGCTTGCTGCCCAA
Source organism: Olyra latifolia (assembly GCA_036346145.1). Lineage (NCBI taxonomy): Eukaryota > Viridiplantae > Streptophyta > Magnoliopsida > Poales > Poaceae > Olyra > Olyra latifolia. Next base: position 51,946 of record JAYEVC010000027.1, on the reverse strand, counting down.
TCCCGACAAAGGAGTTATCTTGACCATCGTCGGAGGGACCTATCTTCGAAGTTGGAGACTATGTGTATCTCAAGATCTCACCCTTCAAAGGAACACGAAGATTTCAAGTCAAGGAAAATTGGCCCCAAGGTTTGTGGGACCTTATCCGATCTTGTCTCGTAAGGGTATGGTCGCTACGAACTTGACCTTCCCAAGGAGTTGGGAGAAGTTCTAACGTGTTTCACGTGTCCCAACTCCGAAAGTGTTTGAAAAACTGAAGGAGAAGTAGTTCACCGCTGCCGACACCCTACAACCCAACTTGGGATATCAAGTCAAGCCTATTCAAATATTAGAGACTCAGAAAAGAAGCTCAAGAATAAGACCATTCGACTTTGCAAGGTGCAATGGAGCAATCAATCCGGAGGACGACTTTCATGGAATTAGAAGAGAAAATCGTCAAGAATTCCCTACCTATTCGCTTCATAGAAATATCAATCTCGAGGTCGAGATTTGTTTTTAGGGGAGGATTTGTAATGACCCAAAGTTATGATAATATTTTGAAAACACTACGTACCATTGCATAAGCTATGACGCGTTTCCGTAAAATTTCTATGTGACAAACACACATTTCTAGACTTTAGAAGCCATTTGAAATTGATGATTTTTGTTTGAATAAAGCACTAAATAGCTAATTAATAAACCCTTGCATAAGAATTTATAATTTATAGCACTATTTAAGAAATTGTTGAAATATAAGATTCTAATGGACCTTAAATTGGGAATATATTTTCATATTCATAAAACATCCATACACACACATATATATATATATATATATGTATATATATATATATATGTATACACATAATCACATAAGCCTAAATATGTTATATTGCCCTAAAAATCCCAGAAAAATCCATAGATTAGTTTAAACCCTAATAGAGTTTGACTCGGTGTTGACCAATTTGACCTGGTAGGGCCCACATGGCGCCTTCCTATTCCTTTACGCCCTTGCAGTGTATTTGGTCAACGCTGGCGGCCTGCCAGCCTTCCACCCCGGCTCAACCGTCACTCCCTGCCGAATCTCGAGGAAGATCTTCAATTGGCGGCTTGTGTGTCGCGCTGGACCTGTGGACCCCACCTCCGACCATGACGCGACAGCTGCCATTTGCGCCGCTGCGGCTTTGCTTTCGCCAGACGACTTGCCGTCTTTGTCGGCCGCTCGCGCGGGAGTTCCTGAGCACCGCCCACCTTGCCCAATGGCCGACTTGGTCGCGCCATCGATGCCCCCGCACCGCCGCGCGTCTCCGGCCGGCAATGCCGCCGAAAGCAAGCCATCTCGCCGCCCGGCTCGGACATTCGCCGCCAACAAGCCACCGCCCAGCTAGCCAATGAGCACTAGAGCTCCTCTGGACCGTCTCACATCTTCGCGCGACCGCTGGTCAAGAGCCGAGCTCGACCGAGCTTATATGCCACCGCGCCACATCGGCCGTTTTCTCCCTCTTTTCACTCTCACGTCGCCACCCCAAACCAGACCTCCTTAGTCTCCACATTGTCTCGCGTTTGCCGCCATGACCTCGTGAAGCTCCCGCCCGAAGGAATTGGTCCGAGTCATCCCGAGCTCGTCGAACGCTTCTCGCCACCGCCGACCGCCTGGTTCTTCCTTGCTCGGACCTGCTCGGGGCGCGCGCCGATCATCATCTCTGGTGAGCTTGGCGGCAAGCCCTTGCTCGGTGAGCCGCTGTCTTCCCTCACACCGTGCTCCCTCTTTTGGCTCAGGCTTCACGGTCTTCCCAAAGATCTTGGCGCCGCCTTCCTTGCTCGGACCGCTTTCGGGGCGCGCCGATCATCATCTCTGGTGAGCTTCGCGGCAAGCCCTTGCTCGGTGAGCTTCTGTCTTCCCTCACACCGTGCTCCCTCTTTGGCCCAGGGCCGCACGGTCTTCCCAAAGATCTTGAGCGCCGCCTTCCTTGCTCGGACTGCTCGGGGGCGCGCCGATCATCATCTCTGGTGAGCTTCGCGGCAAGCCCTTGCTCGGTGAGCCGCTGCCTTCCCTCACACCGTGCTCCCTCTTTTGGCCCAGAGCTTCGCCCGGTCTTCACCAATCTTGAGCGCCGCCTTCCTTTCTCGGACCCGCACGTGGGCGCACCGATCCAACCGTGCCCCGACTACCTTTTGCTCGGTAAGCACCCACTAACCCCCGCATAGCTCATGCGCGCTATTTTCCATAAGCTCGACCCTAGGTCATTTACTCATGTCCGCCGGTAGCAGTTCGCCGCCGGGCATGGCTCGCCGCGTCCGGCCGTTTCGCCTCGACAAGGGCACCCCTAGATCTTGCGTTAGCTCATCGATTCCACCGAACCCAAGAACGCCCCAAACGGTGCACCCTAGCTCGGTTAGCCGTCGGCTAAGCCTCGGCCGTCGGCGCCGGCGGAGAAAGACGATGACGGCGAGCCGTCCGATCTGCGCTTAAGATCCGTGCGGCTTCACCGTGTGTGGTCGCCGACAGTGGGCCCATTGTCGGCCTTCATGGATTTAAAACTCCCGCGGCTTCTTCGTCGCCGACATGTGGGCCTCGGTCCCACATGTCGCAGGTGGAGGCGCCTATGACTCCAGCGCCTTCACTCGCGAAGTTCGCCTTCGGCACGTCTTCGACGTGGTTGGCTCGGCCATGAGTTAGCGGGCGACCCGATATTGTTCACCTTTTTCCCAGATTTTATAAATAAAACAAAGACGGTAAATAAAGCGATTTATTTAAAATAGGTAGATATCATTAAAAATTCTGGAAAAATTAGGGTAAATACTAGAGCTTGTGTTGGATTTAATAAAAATAGTACCTCACACATGAATCGAACACGGTTCCTAGATTAAATCCATTAAGCTTATTTTAGGGTATTAATTCATATAAAAATAAGAAAAAAATAGAATGTTGTGTATTAAAAATAGATTAACAATTAAGTTAAACATAAGAAAATCATGGATGCCGATAAATGACTTTTTGGACCTAGGTGAATATAGTATAACCTATAATATGTTTCCTAATTACATGTTAACTCAATATTGGTATAATTAGGAAACATGAATAACTAGCTACATGTATCATGTTAACATATTCTAACTATTTAAAGTACTTTAAAAGACGATAAAACCATATTTTGTCCTATTGGGTTAATTAGGGTAGAAATTTCATTACACATATATATACATGTATCATGTGCATCATCTCACAAGCACTTCGCGGCCATTCCGCTATGATTCATTATTTAGAAGGATCATGGAACTTTCTCAATATATATATATATATATATATATGAATTCATGTAGATAGTTAAACATAGGAATCGTAAATGAGCGAATACGAGCGACCTCGATTGCATTTCATGCATCATTCTCTTCTTCGCCGCATCGTGTTTATGATGAATTGTTGATTCTCCGTTTAGGCGTAGAGGATCCGGAAACACTGTTCGAGGACTCCGCACAAGACCGGACTTCAATTCCCAAGGCGAGTTAATATCTACCCTCAAAGGAGTTTGCTTTTACTAGGAGAATCTCGATTTTCCTAGTCGAGTTAATACTTAACCTTAATAGTGTTGCTTTTACTAGGAGAGTATCGCTTTCCTAGTGCAAGTTAACATCCAATAATATCATATTGAATCCCAGATTTCTAAAGCATTTATTTTACTGATATTAAAGCGCATGCCCTTTTAAGTACTTATGCCTATTTGTTCAATCATGATATATCATGCCATTTATTTACTTGCTATCAATTTACCATGATGATGTTGCCTTGAATTAATCATCTGTCATTTGGCTTGCTATTGATCGCCTTGATGATCACCCTTGGTAGCCTGGTTAATTTAAATAATCTGATTTAGACTCCTAAGTCTTGGTTAAAATCTTGCTTAGACATTGCTCAGGTCCAACTATTAATTTTAGGCTTAGAATTGCCTCGGAACGGTGAACCGACATTCACCGGACATGATCACACAAAGAATATGGTTAATTGGAATTTGGGCCTGGCATGCCAGTGTGTGTATATGGTTGTGATGTCTTTGCAATGCGGATTTGGGTCCGGCATTGGGTAAGAGATGAAGTAGCTAGACTCGTGATTTGAGAAGCTAATCGCCCACATCGTAGTGCATGGAAGAGGGCGCGGCGAGATCCGCGTAATGCCGTCGCTGCCCCAAAAGGAGGGTTCCGCCACATCGTGTGATTCACACGGAGGGTGCGAAGTTAGCCAAGAAGGAAGTGCATAAGGGTGAGGCCCTTAGTGGGTGGTGGGCTGAATCAAGGATTCCCCAGACGGGTGCATCGAGGATGCACAGTGGCGTCATTGACTATCACTGCGGGAGATAGTTCCTAACACCACAACGCCGCCGCCATCGCGCGTAGTGCAAGTAGTGGGGATTCGAGGGTAGTTCGACTGCGGGCGTACCTGTCTGCCGCCATGCTTGAGGTGAAGACAGGTTTCATGTCGTCATCGAGGATGATCTAGGTCCATTCTTCTGAGAGCCGTGAGTCTAGCGTGGGTCGGCAGCCCGGCTAGGGCGAGACCGGGTACTTTTTGGGAATGTGATCCTAGCGAGTCGCCACACTCGGAAGATGATGGCGGGAGTGGGAAGAGAACGTTTGGCGAGTGCTTGGAAGCGCCATGGGATTGGTTGTGCATTGAAAAGGAAATATGATAAATAATCAATTTGACAGGGAATTTGGTTAAACTGCTAAGTTATAGGCTTTCATTTCCAAAACTGGCTTTCATGCAAATAAATAAACTCAGCCTTTCCTTTGAAACCTCTATCACTAAATGCATTGGGTTGGGTGTTAGCTCGCCAGTGTTTGGATGACACTGACCTCGCATAAATATCTATCTTTAGACATGGAGGAGCCCGTCGAGGAAGATGCCTACGATTGTCATGAGGAAGGAGATCCTCGATGCAGGACCGGGAGTAGTTGCTTAAGATAGGGTTTAGTCGTTCCACGATCGTGTGTGGTTACACATTTCTTGGTGCGATTTTGTTATTCTTTTGAACTTGCAAGTTGCCCTTTGGGAGATTTCCGCTACTCGATGAACTTTGGTGCGTAACTAAGGCTTAAATGCCGTTTGCTACTAATCGATCGGATGATCGCTGTTATGTAATATTTGGACACCGATGTATGAAATGATTCCAGGTGTGTAACTCTTGCACTAGCCCTCTTGATCCAGGGCCTAGTGCAGGTCCGACCGTTCTCGCTAGGTAAGCGAGAAGGGCGCGACAGCGACTTCTTGAGGATCATGAGATGTATCTGCGAATGCGTTGATTAATACCAGCCTAATCTGGGTGGAATATTGGATCGAGATTCGACTTAGAGAGGAACCCATAACCATGAAAGATTTTTCTTTTTCTTTTTGCAAACTAGAGGCTTAAGCGGAAGAAATTGCTGTAGATATCCCTAAAAGTCTATTAGAAATTTGTATTTGACACAAATAAGGGACCGCCAAAGGGGAAAATGTTGTATTTGAGAAGAAATAAGGGATTCCCAAAAGGGAAAAAAAGAGAAGGATTTTTAAATGTTTAACCTCTGATAACTTTGTTTTTCCTAGGATGACACCTTAACGTCCCTTGAGAAATTAGTTGAACAAGAGCCTTATATGAATAGTTTTCTAGGAGTAATAGACACGTGTATTAATTGTTACAAATTCTAAGAGTTCATATGAATAGTTTCCTGGGAGTAATAGACACATGTATTAATTGTTACAAATTCTAAGAGTTCATGTCAAGTTCTATGCTTATGAAAAGCAAACAAGCCTTACAAAATTGAGTTACTACAATTTTTTTCCATATAGCGTTAATTAGGAATTATAAAATGCTAGCACGCTACATATTGAGCTAGCACTTTGCTCTGAGTTTTGAAGCACAGGCGAAAAAATTGCTATCAAATTTCCTGTGTTTCCTATAGTTTTACTTCTATATAATTTTCCTGTGGTTCATATTATCCTTCAAATCTTATTTGGTTGTTCTTTGTTACTCTTTGGCCTATATAAAACAAAATGCTTACTGAATTTTTACCTGGTTTGCAGGGATTGTTGGTCTTGCTGTGGTTGTATTTGGTCGATTTAATCAGAAGATATGTGGCCACGCACACTGTAGAATTTTTTGCTATCACTATGTATCCTTTGGTTCTCCTCTTTGGATATGCGTCTGTCATCATTCTCGCACTGATAGAGTTTAACTTCGAGTTATGTGTCCCACCATCCACATAACTTTATATTGAGCTATGCAGAAATCAAAGTAGGATGAGACTAATGTGCACAATGTTTGGTTCCCTATTTTGTGCCTTTAATTATTAGTCAAACCGGAGCAAGTGGTGTTACCCAAACCTTATTCCCCCAATTTTCAGGAGAGAAGAAGCGGCCCAACTTTTGTTTAAATAAAAGATTGAAAAGATATCTCTAAATAGTTGGTAGCATGAACTCTTTATTGTAAGTTTTAGTAGATGAGTGATGCACAGGTTGTAAACTGTTCTTTTTGAAATTATCAGATTGTGAACAGTTCTTTCTCTTTTTTTTCCAAATTATCACAGCTTGTGAATAATTGTGATGATCCTTTTTGCTTCTTGAAGTCATGTAATAACCAAAGTTTCCCTAAATCTAATGCATAGTAAGGGAAATTTTCGCTGCATTAATTGACGGTGAATTTCATGAGAAGCAAAGCCAAAATACGAAATTACCGAATATCTCAATCACTAGCTATAAGAAATGAACATGGCATCTATAGGTAGCAAATATACAACTTCTCCAATAGATGACTGATTGTAGTTGCCAAATTGTTGAGGGTTAGAACATCAAGCGATTGAGGCACCTGATCACAATAAGCTTGACTACATGTGCCTTCAATGCCAATCTGGACCTCTATAGTCCTGGTCTCTGTTGTTGCCTTTACTTTTGTTCAAAGTACTGCCTCTGCCTGCCAAGCAATTTGTTTCAACAATCAGTTCAATTGACGCGAGCACAATGACTGTCGTAGCAACATAGACCTCACAAAATTGTGGTCGGTGCTGATTTCCTGGCCTGATCATATCAGGGTCAAACATGTAGAACATCCAATTTCCAAGCATAACCAAATGTGAGTGTTTACCAGAGTTGTGGGGCTCTTTTTTTTTTAAGATAAAGAAAAAGTTTCGACATCTACGTTCAGGACATATGCGATCAATATAGTTCACACCAACTTACAGACATCGAAACACAAAGCGATTGTTCTAACAATAGGAATATAAAAACACTAAGCAATAGTCATGTTATTCACTCTCCACTATACTTGAAATGATAGTGGGGCTCGTGCCGGTATCGTGGAGAAGACCAGCGATGCCCGCTGGAGATCGGATTGGAGGTGAAGAAGGCGGGGCGGCTATGTGGTGGTGATGACAAGATAAGTGAAACCTGGTTGCAATTAGATGAGAGGCAATTTCCGTCACTTTTTAAGGAGCTAGGAAAGATTGATGGCTTGGTTTCCAAAGAAATAGGAGATCAATTGTTTGGTTTGCTTATAACGGCAAGCTTCGGAATCGAGGTGGAACACGTACGTCGTATGCACGCTCTTCCGTTGCAACCACGTGTCAAGGTAACGATGTGTGATCCGTTGGCCACCACTAACCAAAATACAGTGTGAAATCATGGAAAACCGAGCAGAACTGCTCCGGGCTAAACTGTCGATTTTTTTCTCTCTCTCGAACACCGTTTGAAAACCGATGGCTTCTCTTCAAAACCGACCGGTCGAGCACGCACACACGTGACCCTCGGCCTGAAGCACGAACCGCGATTCCCAGATTAAAAAGATATATCTAAACAGTTGGTAGCATGAACTCTTTATTGTAAGTTCTAGTAGATGAGAGATGCACAGCTTGTGAACTGTTCTTTTTGAAATTATCAGATTGTGAATAGTTCTTTTTTTTTTCCAAATTATCACAGCTTGTGAATAATTGTGATGATCCTTTTTGCTTCTTGAAGTCATATAATAACCAAAGTTTCCCTAAATCTAATGCATAGTAAGGGAAATTTTTGCTGCATTAATTCAAGGTGGATTTCGTGAGAAGCAAAGCCAAAATATGGAACTATGAGTATCTCCAATAGTGGAGTCAATCACTAGCTATAAGAAATAAACATGTCATCTAATAGATAGCAAATATACAACCTCTCCAATAGATGACTAATTGTAGTTGCCAAATCGTTGAGACTTAGAACATCAAGCGATTGAGGCGCCTGAACACAATTAGGGCTAGGAAAAAAGCTCGTGGCTCGGCTCAGGCTCGGGTTGGCTCGACTCGAGGAGGTAAACGAGCTCGAGCTGAGCCTACTTTTGAGGCTCGCTGTTGGACCGAACCAGCTCGGCTTGATAGGCGAGCGGCTCAGCGAGCCGAACTAGCTCGGCCGCTCCACAGCCTAGGCCTGCCCCTTGGCACTGCAGCTCTTTGTTAGCCTGGCCCACTGGCCCAGTCACGCCTAGTACAGAGCCCAGCCCCCGATTCAACATAGTAGTAGCCGGGCGTATGTGAACAGTGCCCCGACTAGGGAATCTCACGCACGCCGCGGCCGTGCGACGCCTGATCTCTGACTCCGATTCTCGATCCATCTCGGCATCTCCTGATCGATGAATCAAATCTACGCGAACGCGACGACATGTACATAGGTTCTCATGTCGAAGGTGTGGGAGGATTTCGATGAGTTGAAGCAACTTGTCAACGGATGGCAAGAGAGGTAAGTAGCTAGATGTAAAATTTGTCAATAGAAGTTATCGGCTGTGACAGACTCGGGCATGGGACACTTGAAGAGGCACGCTGTGATATGTAAGAAGAGGAAAGGTGTTCAAATGGGACAGCAGCAATTAAACTACAACCCTGATGGTACAATAAATAATTGGGACTACAATCCCGAAGTAGGTAGAGAGACTTTGTGTCGTTTAATTGCTTCTGAAGATTTATCGTTAGGATTTAGTGAATCTCATTCTTTTTCAAGAATATAGATTAAAACGGCTCATAATAATAGATTTATTAGTGTTTCCCATCAAAAAACAAGTAGAGATTTGAAAAAATTGTATAACACCAACAAGTCGAAATTAAAAAGAACGGTTTAAAACCTGCACATTTTCTATTTCGTTAGCCTCGGACATCTAGGATGGTAGGGCTAGGGAAGATTATTTAGGTGTTGTTACTCATTATGTTAACTAAAATTAGGAAATAGAGAAAAAAATAATTGCCATAAGACTTATAGATGTTAATCACACAGTTGAAAATATAGGTGATATCATTACAAATGTTGTTCAGGAATTTGAAATACATATAAGATTTTTTCTATTGCCTTAGATAATGAATAAGCTAATACTAGTGCTATGAACATTTTGACAACTCTGCTAGCTACATATGCTAATTCTTTCTTAATGCATCAACGTTGTGCATACTGTATTATTAATCTAATTGTTAAAAGTGGCTTAAAAAGATTACAACCTTACCTTCAAACTATTCGAGATGATATCTCATTTTTAAATAGCTCTAATGTAAGAATTGCAGCATGTAAGAACTATTGTCGTGCCTTATAAGTATAACTTAGGAAATTTGGTTTAGACATACTAGTTAGGTGGAATTCCATCAGCATGTATTACCATACAAGCAAATTTTTGAATTTTTATTAACACATAATATCAAACTAGTGATGGCACACCACTTCTCACTCCACACATTTGGCAAGTACTTACCCATTTACATTTATTTTTAGAGGTTTTCATGAAGCCACCCTCACCGCTTCTGCTCTGTATGAACTTACGTCTTGTTCTATTATTCAATGCATTTATCATATCGCTAATCATTTTGAAGAGATTTAAAAATGATATTATTTTATTTGATGCAGTTAGCCATATGAAAACCAAATATCTAAAATATTGGAGAGAACTTCTATTTTTATATTGTTTTATTTTTTGTTAGACCCTCGGGCCAAACTTACAGGACTAAATAATGTTCTAACACAACTTTGTACTGCTACTGGCATAGATTACTCTAATTATTTTCATGATGTTAGTGTCACAGACCAAATCCTGGTAAAAATTACCAGAAAATGTCCTGAATGCCAACTGTCCAGGATTTTAGTTGCATTCAGAAATAGTATAGCCTGCTTATTTTTATTACATGATACAAAATATTTTACGGCGGAAGTGAAAATATAATCTGATAATAATAGGAAACACATGCCCATATACTATAGGCAAAGCCTGAGCATAAGATAAACCCTAGAAATCGGTCCTATCACGATTCGAGAATGGGACCCCTCTGGCGGAGGTGAGGTCCCACATGCTTTACATGCTAGTCCCTAGATCAGTAGCTAGCACACACAGACAACAGAATTTGGATCACAACCAAGTCGATTAATTTACATAAATTTACATCAGAGTGCGCCTCGTGGCGTCATTACATAAGTTCGGCTCGAAGGCCTTACAAAAACGGAAGTCTTCTTATTTACAACTGAAATTCCCAAAAGAGGAAAACCAAAACAATCCCCATAGGCAAAACTGGAGGAACGCAGCCCTAGGCGTCGGTATACTCTCCATCCTAGACTTCGTCGGTGAAGGCGTAGGCTTCAGGGTCTCCACCTTCGAGTCGTGACGATACTCTGAACTGCTTGGCGTCGGAATCAGACCCAGCGACAAAGCGAGGTGAGTATTGGTGAAAATACTCGCAAGTCAATTGACATATGCACATGCATGGGCTAGACAAGGGGATAGGTAGGGCTCATTTGCGGAAAGCGAGTTTTGAAATAGTTTTCCTAATGGTTTTTAAAGCAGTTTGGGGAAGAAGTGGAGTAGTCAAATCAATTGATAAAATAGTTAAATCATCCGGCCCCAGCCGGCTCATGCCCCAAAGGCTGTCTCACGATACAAATCGTGGTTTTCACCAAAAACATTTTCCTTACTGCTAATCCACCGAAGGACCAACAACTCTCGACGGCTAACCACCGTATGCATAATACCACACGTCGGCTAGACCACCGAAGTCATCTCCTCACGGCTAACCACCGTAGGCTCCCAAAACCAAAACACGGCACCTGCCGGTTTTCTTCTTTAAATCACTGAGAAAGAGAGGGAAGGAAACTACCATTGTGATCAACCCACCGTCGTCCGCCCTTGACCGTGGGCACGGCTTTCTAGAAAGTTTTACGCTCTGCAGAGGTCGCACGCTTTCCCCATGAGACATGACTCCCTCCCGTCGGAGGTCATCACGACAAAGCCTTTAATAGTCTAGCTCTTGGCTGGCATCCCCTCTAAGGTTTCCACCGCAGCGCTGGTATCTCCAGTTGGCTGAAGCCCCCTCTTGAGTCTGGTAGGTTGGCGAATGCGTCGCGCCTACTCCACCACACGGGATGTCCAAACCAAGAGTTCGAAAGGTACTCCGCCAGGGCTTGCCCATACAAGTACTCATGGTCGCACTATTGTACTTAGTTTTGACAACCACAAGGTATCGGTCCTTAAGGACTGGGGTGGTTCCCACACTGGACCCGATTCTCGTGCTCACTGCACCGGCCAATCAATCCGTCCACCCCAATCAAGTTTTGCAAACTTTTCTAGAAACCCCCAGGTGACATACCCGCCACCTGGCACTAACATTTTTCCCACAGTAGCACCCTGCTACTGCTAATCAAACAAGCACTTTATAAACAGGGAGATACTTTGAATTAAAACAGATATTAAATCGGGGTAATTTGTTCATCATGTGGTAATCACCTACTGTGACTAGTAGCATGACTAAGCAAGATTAATTAGACTAACTAAGGGGTGACAAGTAATTACTGATTAATTATCCTAAGGTTATCAAAAATCAGGATTAATGACATAATTAAAGTGTGCTAGGTTCTTAACTAAATTCCCTACCAATATGATAGTGATTAATCAACATAGCCATGCATGTTTAATACACCTCTAACAAATCATTTGTAAAACTGGGCATTGATATGGTCAAAGGAAATTAGAGGAGATGTCAACAGTGACTTGCCTTGACTGTGGTCGAACTCTTGCCCTTCGTGAGTTTCAGCTCCGGGCACGGGTCCGGTCGGATCTAACGATGGCAAATAACACACATTCAAAAACAATAAATAAATAAAATAAAATAATGCATGCTGATGGATATGCATAGATATGATGATGGTATTTTAAATTGAAATTTGTGTAAATTCTATTTTACTTCTTTTTATAAATTTTTGGAATTTCTTATTCCATATGAAATTTAACTAATACTTATATGTAGCAATATTTATTTTCAATTTGGGAAATATAGAAAATAAACTAATTCCCCTAAATAAATGTTTATTTTATTATTTTTAACAAGTTCGAAAATTATCAATTAAATTTTTATCTTATCAAAATTAATTAAGGTTAATTAATATGTGTTTTTCTCTTTATAAAACTAAAGCATGTATTAACATGCATTAAATTATATAAGTAATATTTTTAAATTAAACTTCATATTTTTAGAAGTTTTGAGAAACTTGTTTTACTAATTTTGGGCTTATATTTTAAAAGATATGAAATTTACAAGTTTTCTTATTTTAAAATTCATTTGGAAGGGGAGGAAAAATCGGGTGGGCAGTAGGCTCGGCTTACCCAAATGAACGAGGCGCGCCTTGCGCAGCTCGCCCCAAGCAGCGAGTGGGGGCGGCAGCCCAGCCAATGGCTGGCGGCGCTCGGCTTCAGCCGAACAGCCTTGAAAGCAGCGGCACCGCGTGGCGGCTGTCGCATAGCGTCTGCCGACATGCCACGCTGCCCAATGGCCTGCCATGAGCCTGAGCGAGGCCGGCCGGCGCGGATCTGGCCAGCAGCGCTGCTGATCTTGACATAAGCGGCCCAGCTCGCGTGGCCACATCGCTGGTATATGGCCGGCGCGACGGAGGTCGACAGGTGGAAACCTACCGTCGGTGTCGGAGCAGGGCGGCGGTGGCGTTCCGGCGAGGGAGAGAGGGGGAAAAGGAAGAGGGGAGGAAGTGGGAGCTCGGGGTGGGGTCGGCGGCGAGGGGGATGGCCGGCGGTGAGGTCGGCGACGCGCGGGGCGGAAGAGGGCGGCGGCGCTTCGTCGGCCGGCCGAACGGCGGCGAGAGGGGGAAAGCGCTGGGGTCGGCGAGGGAGAGGGAGGTGAGGGGAAGTTAGGGGCGGTGTCGGCTCGAGGTGGAACCGGCCGAGGGAGCTCGGCGACGTGGCCGGGGCTAGGCGGAGGGAGGGACACGCCGTCGACCAACTCCGACGAGGGAGAGGCGGCGCTGGCGGCGGGGAAGGTACCCTAGGGGCTTAGGGAGGGAGAAGAGAGAAGGGGAGGGAGGGATTACTCGACGACGAGCGACGGTGCTCGTGGGCGAAGCGGCCCCGGCGGCGTCCTGCGGCGGGATCCGGCGACAGCGACGGCGGCGGGCGGCGAAAATGGAGTCATGGAGGTGGCGGGAGGAGGGTGGCGACGGGGATCGGCCTGGGAAGGCGTGAGGCAGCGGGCGGAGTGAGAGAGGCAGTGAGGGAGAGTGGGGAGGGGAAACCGAGAGTGAGAGAGAGGGGTTTTAGGCTTTGAATTAGGGGGGCAAAAGGGGAAATAGGCCAAATAGGGTAGGGCCATATTGGGAAAGTTCCAATTGGGAACAAATTGACAAGTGGAGCCCACTTGTCATAGAGAGGGGAAGAAGAGAGAAAATAAGGGCCAATTAGAAAAATTAATATCTCATCTAATTCACTATATAAGTTTTGATTTGAATTTTCATTTGCATTAAGTTTAAATTGTTGTTTCACAAGCTTAATTTGAAATTACAAATTTTACAAATTAGCATAATAGGTGTTAAGTATTTAAGCAAATTTAAATTTAAGTATTTTAGAAGCTAAACCCTTAAATACGTTTTTAAGAAAATTAATTGTAGTAACATACATATTTTCAAAAATAATGTTTGTTTTGACGATTTTCTTTTGGAATGCTCAATTTCATGCAATGACTATAAAATTTTGAAATTGTTTGAAAATGGGGATGTTACAAACCTCCCCCCTTAAACGGAATCTCGACCCCGAGATTCGGAAAGGCTGAGAAAAAGGTTGGGGAATTCTGCTCGAAGATCCTCTTCTCGTTCCCAAGTTGCTTTGTCCTCCGAGTGGTTGCTCCACTGAACTTTGCAAAGCTTGGTCACCTTGCTCCTGGTCTGTCGAGCTGATTCGTCTCAAATCCGGATTGGGTACTCCTTGTAGGTCAGATTTTCTTGCAAGTCCAGCTGTTCCAACGGCATCTGTTCCTTTGGGACTCACCGACATTTCCTCAGCTGGGACACGTGGAACACATCGTGTACAGCTGATAATTGGGGCGGCAACTCAAGCTGGTAGGCTACTTCACCTCTTCTGGTCAAAATCTTGAATGGTCCAATGTAGCGTGGTGCAAGTTTTCCGCTGACTCGGAAACGTCGAACTCTTTTCATTGATGACACTTTGAGGCAAACAAAATCTCCTTCGGCAAAGACGAGATCTCTTCGTCGATTGTTTGTATAACTTTTCTGCCGACTTTGAGCAGTTCTCAGGCGTTGTTGGATGACTCGGACTTGCTCATTGGCTTCCTTGAGCAGGTCAGGTCCAAAAATCATTCTCTCTCTGGTTTCTTTCCAGTAGAGAGGGGTTCTACATTTCCTGCCGTACAGTGCCTCGAACGGGGACATCTGCAAACTCGACTGGTAGCTGTTGTTGTATGAGAACTCTGCGTATGGCAGATGTTTATCCTAACTTTTGGAATTTGCCAAAGCGCAGGCTCGAAGCATGTCCTCCAGAATTTGGTTAACTCGTTCTGTCTGACCTTCAGTCTGTGGATGGAATGCTGTACTGAAGTTGAGATTGGTTCCTAACAGTCCATGCAGCTTCTGCTAGAACTTTGAAGTGAACTGGGTTCCTCTGTCGGAGACGACCTTCTTCGGAACTCCATGTAGGCAAACAATCCTGGACAGGTACAGCTCTGCCAACTTGTCTCCAGTATAAATGGTCTTCACAGGGATGAAGTGGGCAGACTTGGTGAGTCGATCCACAATGACCCAAATGGAATCATGACCGGACTGGGTTCTGGGTAAGCCGGTAATGAAGTCCATTCCGATCTCTTCCCATTTCCATTCAGGAACTTTCAGGGGCTGAAGCAATCCTGCAGGCCGTTGATGCTCTACTTTGACCCGCTGACAGGTATCACACAGGGCAACGAACTCGGCGATGTCTCGCTTCATACCAGTCCACCAATAGGATGTCCGGAGATCCAAGTACATCTTGGTACTTCCTAGGTGAATTGACAGTGCCGAGTCATGAGCTTCCTTCAAAATTAGCTCCTTGATTTCTGACTTGTTCGGCACAGAAATTCTTTTCTCGAACCAGAGGATGCCGTTCTCGTCCACTAGGAATCCTGGGGCTTTTCCTGCCTTGATCCTTTCCTTAATCTCTGCTACTTCTACATCATCCTTTTGGGCTTCACGGATCTGGTTCTCCAAGGTCGGCCGAAGTTCTAGCATATGAACACTGCCTTGTTCGACTAACTCCATGTTTAACTTCCTGAATTCTTCATGCAATGCAGGTTGACCTTCTTGAACCATGAGGTTATTGCAGTAGCTTTTTCTGCTCAAGGCATCAGCTACTACATTAGCTTTTCCAGGATGGTAATGGATGCCTAAATCATAGTCCTTATCAGCTCTAACCATCTTCTTTGCCTCATGTTCAAATCTGGCTGCGTGAAGATGTATTTCAAGCTCTTATGGTCCGTATATACCTCTGTCCGGTTACTGACCAAGTAGTGCCTCCAAATCTTGAAAGCATGGACCACAGCAGCTAGTTCCAGATCATGAGTTGGGTAGTTGACCTCATGGGGCTTCAGTTGCCTTGATGCGTAAGCTATAACTTTTCCTTCTTGGCATCAGCACACATCCAAGTCCTAATTTGGATGCGTCACAATAAACTTCAAAATCCTTGCGAATATCTGGCAGGGTGAGGACTGGAGCTGATGTCAAACGCTTCTTTAGCTCTTGAAAGCTTTCCTCACAAGCTTTGGTCCATTCAAACTTCTTGTCCTTTTTCAAGAGCTGGGTGAGTGGTCTGGCGACTCTAGAGAAGTCTTCAATGAACCTTCTGTAATAACCTGCCATTCCGAGGAAACTGCGGACCTTAGACACTGTCTTTGGCGGCGTCCAATCCAAAACATCCTTTACTTTGCTTGGGTCGACAGCGACACCGTCGGCCGATATGACGTGGCCTAGAAACGCCACTTCTTTCAGCCAAAACTCACACTTACTGAACTTGGCATACAGCTGATGCTCTCTGAGTTTTTCCAATACTAACCTTAAGTGCTCTGCATGTTCTTCTTCATTTCTAGAGTAGATGAGAATATCGTCAATAAAGATGACTACAAATTTGTCCAAGTATTCCATGAATATCTTGTTCATCAGATTCATGAAATATGCGGGTGCATTGGTCAACCCAAAGGACATGACTGTATACTCGTACAATCCGTACCGAGTAGTGAAAGCAGTCTTAGGTATGTCCTCTTTTTGGATCTTGATCTGATGATAGCCCGATCTCAAATCAATTTTGGAGAAGACACAGGCTCCTTTAAGCTGATCAAACAAATCGTCGATCCTGGGCAAAGGGTACTTGTTCTTAACTGTGACTTCATTTAGGGACCTGTAGTCCACGCACATCCTTAGGGTTTTGTCCTTCTTCTTGACAAAAATGGCTGGGGCTCCCCAAGGTGATGCACTGGGACGAATGAATCCTTTGCCTTCTAATTCTTCAAGCTGTTTCTTGAGTTCTGCTAAAAGGTTTGCAGACAACCGATATGGCCTTTGAGCTATTGGGGCAGTTCCAGGTGCTACCTCAATAATGAACTCAATGTCACGGTCCGGTGGCATACCAGGCAGATCATCTGGAAATACATCTGGGAATTCTTTGACCACTGGGACTGAGTCCAATGCTATTCCTTTTAACTGGTTCAAGGTGCTGATAGCTCTTGCATCAGGTTCAGAGGAGAACTTTATTCGGACTCCATCACTATTAACCAGGGTGATAGCACGATTGGCACAGTCAATTCGGCCTCTATACCTAGTTAACTAGTCCATGCCTAGGATAACTTCTACCCCTTGGGAGTCTAGTAAGATGAGGTTCGCTAGGAACTTGACTCTGTTAACTTCTATGTCTAACTTAGGACATACTTTATCGGTCCTCATAGACTTCCCCGATGATTGAACAATCATAGGGTGCTTTAGGCTTATTGCGTTCCAATCATTTGATTCCACAAAACTTTTTGATATGAAAGAATGTGATGCACCGGAATTAAATAAAACTGAAGCTGGTACTAAATTCACTAGGAACTTACCAAGGACAACATCTGATGCATTCTGCGCTTCTTCCGCAGTGATGTAGTTGACTTCGCCTCGTCCGGCAACTTGAGGTGCCCTAGGAGGCTGAGGTACTCCTTGGCCTTTTCCAGCAGCAGGTGCACGAGCAGTTGATCCTGTGTTGGAAGGAGCAGTTGGCGTTTGGCGCTTCTGGGGGCATTTGTTGGCATAATGACCCACTGGTGACAGTTGTAGCACTGAATTGCTGCAGTACTGTTATTCTGGGGCGCTTGAGAAGTTGGAGCTTGTCGAGGACCTTGTGGGGTTTGGCGGGGCTGAGATGCTGGCGCTCTCTGTCCTTGTTGGGGCTATGACCTTTGGAGGCACCTTGATGGAAACTGGGAGGAACGGGGCCTGGAGCTGCTAGAACCTAGATGATACTGCTGAGCCATCTTTCTCTTGCGCTTCTCTGCGCGCTGTCGCTCAATATCTTCCATAATCAAAGCCTTATTGACCATATTCTGGAAGGTGGCATAGTCATTGGCAGCAATAAGGGCCTTGATTTCGGGATCCATTCCTTCCATGAACTTCCATATTTTGTCGGACTCCGATGCTACTACCGTGGTGGTATAGCGGGCCAGGTGATTGAACTTATTCAGATATTCAGTGACAGACGTGTTGCCTTGCTGGAGACGGTGAAATTCTCACCTCTTCATCTCCATTATGCCTTTGGGAACAAATGAAGCGGTGAAAGCTTTGGAGAAGTCTTCCCAGGTGAGAGCTTCAATATCCGGGCGAGAAGCTCGGAAATTTTCCCACCATATGGCAGCATCGTCCTGGAGTTGATGACCAGCGAAGTTGACAATCTCTCGGTCAGTGCACTGAATCATATCTAGCTTTCGCTTCATTTCTCGGAGCCAATCCTTAGCAACCAGGGGTTCCACGGCTCCGGTGAACACTGATGGTCTAGTTCTCATAAAGTCACCAAACTTGGACTGGTGTTGGTTCTGTAGGGGCTGAACTTGAGCAGGAACAGCAAGGTTGTTGAGGTTATGAGCAATAGCTTGAAAGGCTTGCAGGTGCATTGCCAGTATTTGGTCCAACTGTGGAGGATGAGGTGGTGGTGGTGGCAAATTGACATTGGCCTGGTCATCGGTAGCTGGCTAATTCTGGGGCTGACCGACAGGTGGAAACTGACCCTGAGGTTCGTCCGTTACTAACTCTCTTCCATTTCTGCGACCGGCAGCAGCTTCATTCCGGGTGTCTACCATCTGACAACAATGTTGGAAACGAGATGAGAAAGGGAAAACTAGGGAGGAAGCTAACAGGGGAGATCAGAACATCCACAACACACCAGTTCAAACAAAATACGAAAAGACCCAGAAAGGCACACAAGTGATAGCGGCACGACCGGGTCGGGGCGCACTATCTTGAAATCCAGCTGGAAAATCCAACGTTCTCTAATACGATTACAGCTTTTAGGGTTCCTGCAGTCTTAACGCTAATCTTGCTTTCTTGAAGCCATCTGGTTCCTCTATGCCTCTTGCGCGCTTGTTCCAGTCGTCGACGACTTACGGCTCTAGCTATCCTATTAAGAATAGTGGTGTCGCTAAAATTTCTGAATCAGGGGAGATTTTAGAAACAGCTTTTGGCTTTGAAACACAAATCATTTAGAGGGTGGTAAGAGAGAAAAAGGTAAGACCAGACTGAAGCGAAAATTTTTAGGTAAGAAAAACAGAAGAGGGTAATTTTCGAAAACTGTTGAAAGTAAATTTATTATTTAAATAGGTCCTTAGGGCTATACCATTCTACCTAGGTTGCGGCCTACAGCCTAGGCTCTGATACCAACCCTGTCGGGACCCCCCCTGGCGGAGGTGAGGTCCCACCTGTGCTTTACCTGTGCTAGTCCCTGGATCAGTAGCTAGCACACACAGACAACAGAATTTGGATCACAACCAAGTCGATTAATTTACATCAGAGTGCGCCTCGTGGCGTCATTACATAAGTTCGGCTCGAAGGCCTTACAAAAGCGGAAATCTTCTTATTTACAACTGAAATTCCCAAAAGAGGAAAACCAAAACAATCCCCACATGCAAAGCTGGAGGAACGCAGCCCTAGGCGTCGGTATACTCTCCATCCTGGACTTCGTCGGTGAAGGCGTAGGCTTCAGGGTCTCCACCTTCGGGGTCGCACTAATACTCTGAACCTGCGCATCGGAATGTGCAGCCCCGCGGCAAAGCGCGAGGGTGAGTATTGGTGAAAATACTCGCAAGTCAATTGACATATGCACATGCATGGGCTAGACAAGGGGATAGGTAGGGCTCATTTGCGGAAAGCGAGTTTTGAAATAGTTTGCCTAATGGTTTTTAAAGCAGTTTGGGGAAGAAGTGGAGTAGTCAAATCAATTGATAAAATAGTTAAATCATCCGGCCCCAGCCGGCTCATGCCCCAAAGGCTGTCTCACGATACAAATCGTGGTTTTCACCAAAAACATTTTCCTTACTGCTAATCCACCGAAGGACCAACAACTCTCGACGGCTAACCACCGTATGCATAATACCACACGTCGGCTAGACCACCGAAGTCATCTCCTCACGGCTAACCACCGTAGGCTCCCAAAACCAAAACACGGCACCTGCCGGTTTTCTTCTTTAAATCACTGAGAAAGAGAGGGAAGGAAACTACCATTGTGATCAACCCACCGTCGTCCGCCCTTGACCGTGGGCACGGCTTTCTAGAAAGTTTTACGCTCTGCAGAGGTCGCACGCTTTCCCCATGAGACATGACTCCCTCCCGTCGGAGGTCATCACGACAAAGCCTTTAACAGTCTAGCTCTTGGCTGGCATCCCCTCTAAAGTTTCCACCGTAGCGCTGGTATCTCCAGTTGGCTGAAGCCCCCTCTTGAGCCTGGTAGGTTGGCGAATGCATCGCGCCTACTCCACCACACGGGATGTCCAAACCAAGAGTTCGAAAGGTACTCAGCCAGGGCTTGTGTGAGAACCGGTTTCCAATATGATAATATCGGAGATTCTCTAAAATACAATTGTCCAGGATTCCAATTGTATAATAGAAATGACACCATTGCACAGCTTTTATTAATACTAATAACAATGTTACAGCGGAAGTGGAAAATACAAAGGTATTACAACTAAATCTGCATGCCCATTCCACAGGCTTGGCCTGAGGATAGGAATTCCTTAGAAAAATGTCGAGTCATCAGAGTTCCTTAATCTGTAAAAATTGAATTTAGCAGGGGTGAGTATTTCTACTCAGTAGGTCTTCACCAATGCAAGCAACTATTAATTACATGCAAGTTACCTAAATAAGAAGAGCAAGGTTTAAGTAGATATAATGCAACAATTGAAATGGCTTACCAGTTATTTCAAAGAGTTTTGTAAAACATTTAAGAATCAAATTCTTTACACAACCAAATTCTTTACTCATCACACCCATACACCACCTTGTTACATCTGCACGTCGCGTTGAGATTATTAATTAAATCACTGAGCACATGTCACAAATCATGCAGGTATCACCCTTCAGACACAACTCCATATACCGGGAGTACGGTCTATTAATGATTTATTTTCATTCGATTCTGCAGAACCTAGGTCAACTTATATATTGATCATATATATAGTTGAACAATTGTGTCTTTAACCCATGACATTCCCAGGTTTTAGCATTGGATAGGCCCACCATTCCTGTTTCATCAACCTCTTGTTCTCCATGCAACGCATGAGCAACCCACCACCGGTCCTTTTAACCCATGCCTATCCTTTGCAGGAAATATTTTTGTTTAACACTAACACCACCAACAATCTATATCCATTGTCATACCAGAATAATGTGCTTATCCAAGTAGATAATGAATGTCTATATGAGTTGTCATATGATTGACTATTTATTCTATTCTAGGGTTTTATGATGTTATTTATTTTGGTGTATCCTAATGGTACAACTCTAACATGGATTATAATTATTCTATATGATGTATATACATATGATATCAAAGTAGATTGACTCAGAATAATCAACTAGAAAATAATGCATAAAGTAGTAATTAGAGAATTCTAAATGAGTGGAGAAAACCTGCCTTAGTTACGGATATAACTCAGCTCTTTCTTCGGCTTCACTTCTTGATCATCATCTCCGTCCAAAGAGTAGCTTAATCTTGATCTTCTTCTATTATGGTGAGATTTTAATACTTAATAAAATAGGAAGAATAAGAATCAAATCAAAATGAAAAGAAATTTATATGCCATGCGGAAATGTTTTGGAAAAGGTTTAGGTTTTTGGAATGCAGTGGCCTTTGGATAGGATAGGAGTTATGAAAATATTTCATAGAATGACGGAGATGAAATCATGGGATATTTTATGAAGAGGTAGGGTCATGATATGTTTATATGAAAAGATAGGTTTAAAATATCTTGTTCTTTTATTTTATTTCAAGAAGATCTTAAAAATGATTCAATCTAGTTTTAGGTTCTTTGCAAATCTCTTAGCATTGTCCTAAGGAAATGAATTTTTAAATTAAATAGTGAGTATTTATTTTATTGTTTAATAAAAAGGGTTTCTATTCTATTTATTTATAAAGTTTTTAATTCCAAGAATATTTCAAGTTATTCATGATTCATTCAAATGTTAATTTTATATGCTTTTCTTGTTGGAAAGAATTTTGGTATATTAATTGTTAAACTTTATTTAAAGAGATTAATTTCATAAAGAGTTTAAAGAAAGTAAAAGGCTATAACTTATAAAGTAATTCTGAATTTTAAAGTTTCATAATTTCTATATATATTGGTGTTTATCAAGAAAAATATCAATTTCATTTTTGTAAGGGTTTTTATATTTTAATAAATTCCTTAGATTATTAAAGAAAGAGTTTTAAATTTAAATTTAGGTTTCAGAGGGATTCAAAATTATAGAAAAATCATTTCTAGATGTAAAACATTATTTGGAACAACTTTTGTATAGAAACGTTTTGCTAATTTTGGCTCTAAGGCTTTCAATATGAAGGAAGAACAAAATCGGGGCTGTGAACAGTGTTTTTCTAGGGTTCTTCGGAATCCGGTTTGGGGTTTTCGGATTTGTGGGGTTTTGGGGCAATTAACCTTAGGGCTTTTGTTTCTAGGATGTCTAGGGATGTTTTGGAGGTGGATTGGTGGATCGAAGTGGACTGAGTTGGCCGGTCGACGTGGTCGGGCGGCGGCGGTGAAGAACACATTTGGGGCTTTTTGATTTGGTGGAAAATTGCACTAAGCTTGAGAGGGCGTAGGAGATCCTTACCGTGCTACCAATTGGGCTCGAGGAACCCCGAGTCGGCCTTGACGTGGAAGCGGGCGGCGGCGAACAGGAAACATGGCAGGCAGCATGGCGCTTCTCGGGCCGATTGCTCCTAGCTGCAGCTCGGCGATGACACTAAAAAGCTCTAGCCGGCGGCGCTAAGCTCAATTTGCCGCGGTTAGGACGAATTCCGCGATGAGGTGGTGGCGGCCGGTGCAACGGAGACAAGGAATTGAAGCTCCCGGCGTGCTATTTATAGGCGCGGATGGACTTGAGAGTAGCTCGGGATCATGATGAAGAGGATAGGGCTTGGATTCGAGTAGCTAACTCGAGTGGTTGTCTTGTGCGACGGCAAATGAGCGTCAAACAAGCTGTCTTGGCTCGTCTTGTGGCAAAAGCGAGCTTCGCCAACATGATTCCGTGACCAACCACTAAGCGTAGCGTCGAGTAGGAGGTGGCAGTGCCACACATTGTCTTGGTGTGCAAGGAAGGGGAGGATTGGTGTGGGAACGGTGCAAAGAACAGGGGAACAGGGGAAAGAAGAGAGGAAGAAGGGCTCCGAGGGCAGTTTAGTAAATTCACAGAGAAAGTTCCAAAATCAAGCTTTGGTTTGGATCAAAGTTTGAATATGAATTAATATGGATGTATTATGCATGTGATAGCTAAGTAAAGTGAGAAAAGAGGAGGATTTTGGGGATTTCAAACATGGAGGGGTATTTTGGTAATTTCTTTGAAAGTATCTTTAATTCAAAGTTTAAAAATGAAATTCAAGGTTTTAAATCTAAGTTGAGTTTTAAATAAGATACAAATGATCATATGAAGGGATAGTAGATAAATAAATATATATATATAAAAGAAGATGATTTTGGAAATATCAAGTTGGAAGGGCATTTTGGTAGTTTTGACTAAAGACATTTCCAATTCAAGTTTTAAAATATATCCAAGGTTTGAAATTGAGTTTAAACAAATATTGGTCATGCAAAATAGTTGAATAGGATTTAAAAGAGAATTTTGGGGATTTTTAGCCAAAGGGCAAATTGGTAATTTTACGGTATATATATATTTAATACAAGTTTAAGGTCTAAATTTGAGTTTGAGTTTTGGGAGAAACCGAGTATGCATGAGTAACTATTTAAATTTAAAAGAGAAAGCTTGGGATTTTAGCTAAAGGGTATTTTGGTAATTTACTAGTCCATTTTTATACAAATTCAAAGTTTGAAAATAATACATCAATTGAATGCATATTTTGTACTTATAAAGAATTTATTGAAATCAATAGGAAAGGGTTGAAGGAAAGGGTAATTTGGGAATTTTTGACTTAGAAGGGCAAAATGGTAATTTTGCTAATGCACGATGGTTGAGTATCAACTTCGTAATATATTGGAATTAGTTGCTTATGGGTGGAAGATGGTTAAAAGAGATGGAAAATCGAATTCTTGGTATATAAATCTTGAAAACACTATTCACTATATGAAAATACTATTCACCGTTTGAAACTCTCTTTTCAATTAAATGTATAAAATCCTAAAACATGATTTGGGTTTATGAAAATTTATAAAAGGAATAGTGCGTAAAAGCAGCATGCGAAGAAGGTTTTATTTGCAAAACAAATAAATCTTGTTTTACACTTCACAGGAGATTTTGAAATTTGAAAACCGAGAAGATTATGGCTCAAGCAATAAAAAAACTGAAAAAGCGAATTAAATCTGAAAAATTTTTATGCAAAATTTCAGGTTATTCTGACTTGCCCATACAAGCACTCATGGTCGCCTTGTTGTACTTAGTTTTGACAACCACAAGGTATCGGTCCTTAAGAATTTGGGGTGGTTCTACTTGGACCCGATTCTCGTGCTCACTTTGCACTGACCAATCAATCCGTCCACCCCAATCAAGTTTTGCAAACTTTTCTAGAAACCCCAGGTGACATACCCGCCACCTGGCACTAACATTTTTCCCACAGTAGCACCCTGCTACTGCTAATCAAACAAGCACTTTATAAACAGGGAGATACTTTGAATTAAAACAGATATTAAATCGGGGTAATTTGTTCATCATGTGGTAATCACCTACTGTGACTAGTAGCATGACTAAGAAAGATTAATTAGACTAACTAAGGGGTGACAAGTAATTACTGATTAATTATCCTAAGGTTATCAAAAATCAGGATTAATGACATAATTAAAGTGTGCTAGGTTCTTAACTAAATTCCCTACCAATATGATAGTGATTAATCAACATAGCCATGCATGTTTAATAAACCTCTAACAAATCATTTGTAAAACTAGGCATTGATATGGTCAAAGGAAATTAGAGGAGATGTCAACAGTGACTTGCCTTGGCTGTGGTCGAACTCTTGCCCTTCGTGAGTTTCAGCTCAAGACACGAATCGGTCGGATCTAACGATGGCAAATAACACACATTCAAAAATAATAAATAAATAAAATAAAATAAAATAATGCATGCAGATGGATATGCATAGATATGATGATGGTATTTCAAATTGAAATTTGTGTAAATTCTATTTTACTTCTTTTTATAAATTTTTGGAATTTCTTATTCCATATGAAATTTAACTAATACTTATATGTAGCAATATTTATTTTCAATTTGGGAAATATAGAAAATAAACTAATTCCCTAAATAAATGTTTATTATATTATTTTTAACAAGTTCGAAAATTATCAATTAAATTTTTATCTTATCAAAATTAACTAAGGTTAATTAATATGTGTTTTCTCTTTATAAAACTAAAGCATGTATTAACATGCATTAAATTATATAAGTAATATTTTTAAATTAAACTTCATATTTTTAGAAGTTTTGAGAAACTTGTTTTACTAATTTTGGGCTTATATTTTAAAAGATATGAAATTTACAAGTTTTCTTATTTTAAAATTCATTTGGAAGGAGGAAAAATCGGGTTGGGCAGTAGGCTCGGCTTCGGCCCAATGAAACAGCGTGGCAGGCGTGGCTCGGCCGCCGGCAGTAGTAAATGCGGCCAGCCCGCCTGGGCTGGCTCGGCTCGGCTCGGCAAACAGCCTAGCGGCGGCGAACCTGGCATGCGGCCGTCGTCGTCGGCCCGTCTGTGTGACCCGCGTGTGCGGGCGCCGGAGCTGTTGGCGGCGGCTGGCAGCGGACGCGTGGCGTCTTGGCGTCTGTGACGGCGTCTGGCGTGGCGGCCCGGCTCATGTGACCTCATGTGAGTCTGGCGGCAGCAGCGAGACGGAGGTCGACGGTGGAAACCCGCCGTCGGTGTCGAAGCGATGGCGGCGGAGGTGGCTCGGTAGGCGATTCGGCGGCGGTGGCGTTCCGGCGAGAGAGAGGGGAAAAGGAAGAGAGAGAAGTGGGAGCTCGCGGTGGGGTCGTGAGGAGGGATGGCGGCGGTGAGGTCGGCGGCAGGCGAAGAGGCGGCGGCGTCGTCACGCCGAACGGCGGCGAGAGGGGGAAAGCGGCGGGGTCGGCAAGGGAGAGGGAGGTGAGAGGAAGATAGGGGCGGTGTCGGCTCGAGGTGGAACCGTCCGAGGGAGCTCGGCGACGTGGCCGGGGCTAGGCGGAGGAAGGGATACGCCGTCGACCAACTCCGGCGAGGGAGAGGCGGCGCCGGCGGCGGGAAGGTACCCTAGGGGCTTAGCGAGGAGAAGAGAAGGGAGGAGGATTACCCGGCGACAACGGCGACAGTGCTCGAGGCGGCGGCCCCGACAGCGTCTGCTTGGCGGGATCCGGCGACGGCGGCGGGCAGCGAAAATGGAGTCACGGAGGTGGCGGGAGGAGGTGGCGGCGGGATCGGTGGGGAGGCGTGAGGCGTGGCGGAGTGAGAGAGGCGATGAGGAGAGTGGGAGAGAAAGCGAGAGTGAGAGAGAGGGGTGGGTTTAGGATGGATTAGGGGAGGCAAAAGGGGAAATAGGCCAAATAGGGTAGGGTCATATTGGGAAAGTTCCAATTGGGAACAAATTGACAAGTGGAGCCCACTTGTCATAGAGAGGGGAAGAAGAGAGAAAATAAGGGCCAATTAGAAAAATTAATATCTCATCTAATTCACTATAAAAGTTTTGATTTGAATTTTCATTTGCATTAAGTTTAAATTGTTGTTTCAAAAGCTTAATTTGAAATTACAAAATTTACAAATTAGCATAATAGGTGTTAAGTATTTAAGCAAATTTTAAATTTAAGTATTTCAGAAGCTAAACCCTTAAATACGTTTTTAAGAAAATTAATTGTAGTAACATACATATTTTCAAAAATAATGTTTGTTTTGACGATTTTCTTTTGCAATGCTCAATTTCATGCAATGACTATGAAATTTTGAAATTGTTTGAAAATGGGGATGTTACATCCAGTCTTCTTCATAAATGTTCATTTACGATTATAAGTGGATCCTGTTCAAAGAAATAAATAATTTGCCCACATAATGTGGGTAAGTACTAATTGTCATTGTTGGTTTCCATAAAAATGAAATATTAACTAAATGTAATTGGAATCAAAGGAAGGTAAAGGCTATATTTATCTAGAATATATAATATAACATTTTAAGACTTAGTCATCATTTAAAACTGTTTTCTAAAACATTTAAATGAGTTTGTAAACCATTGTCTTCTTTCTCCATCCTTAACTCGTCTGACAACCATTATCTTTTAAAAATTCATGGATTTATTTGAATAGAAATAGGTATCACCCAGTTGACACAATTTCATATACCTGAAGTATGTTCCAATAATGTTTTTGTTATCAGCTCTGCAGAACCTATCCAGCTTTACCCATATAACAGCTCCTTATATGGGTGGATGATTAATGTGTCATTTCTATTCTCATTAGTACAAGTTTTGCAATGTTCTGCACAAGCGCAAACATTGGAGAAAACCCTGGCGATATTGGCCTCACTTACGAACCTGATAGGTAACATTTGAATCACTTGGCCCAATATCCCAAATACCTGACAATGCTTGGCCTCCGCACGATCATTACTACTCGGCCAGCATTCCAAATGCTTGGTATTGTGAAAACACTAGGGCAATACCTTGCCCATGACATTACCCATCTAGTAATTCGTGCCTATACTTTCCGTCTTCTGTTCATTGTCTATCGAAAAGACAAAATGAATACTATCCTACCTGTTGAAATAATTATATATCTAGATTTTCCTATACTAAGGTATTATCAAGTTTAATCATTTTTAGGTGGGCTTTCGGTTGTAGGTTTGGAATATCTATTCTATATAAAATGTTAAATACCGTAATTTAAATAAAAGATTATTCTTAAATAAATAACTAGAAAGTAAATGCAATAAATAGATAATAAAGAAAATTAGGAATCCAATATGCTTCAAGGGTAGAAAACCTGCCTTATTTGGAGATTGGATCACACTTAATATATCTTTTGGATATTCTTGGCTAAAACTTCCAGGGGGCGTAGCTCATCGTCTATCGTTGTAAAAATAGAAGAGAAATTCCAATAAATATCCAAATAAGAAAAGTTTTAAATAAACGACAAAATATATAAAAAGGTCTAGAGTAAAAAAGGTGATGTGTTGTACGATTTTCTAGAAGTTTGAAAATATTTTCTAAAAGAAAAAGGGTAGGGTGTTGATGTAAAAATAGGCATTTCTTTGGGCCGTATAAAGCTAGGGTTAGTGTATGTGATTGATAATTTATAATTGGTGATTAGGGTGTAATTGGGCTGAAGTTAGATATATGTTTTAGGATTTGGTTAACGGGGTAATTAATTATTTTGATTTTGAATAATAATTATGGAGAGATATTTATAACTCATTTATGGAAAATTGATATATAACAGGATAAAATTCATATCAATTTTGGAATATTAGTATTTCTATTTGACCTTATAATGATAATAATTAGAAGAATTGATTTTGGCATTATAATCCTATATGGAAATGCTTATATGAGTTGAGTGGGACATGTAAAATTTACTAGTAAAATTTTATATTAATTTTATATTTAAGGAAAAATTATAATTTAATTAAAGAAAGGGTTTTAAATTCAAATTTGAATTTATATAGGTTTTAAAATGTATAGGTACCATTTCTAGATGTAAGATATTATTTTGAGTAACTTTTTATAGGAAGTTTTCGCAAATTCTATTTCTAAATCCTTTAGTTTAAAGAATTATTTCTAAATTCCAAAATAAGGAAGAGAGTAAAAGGATTTATTAGGGTTATTTTATTAGAAAATATGGTATTTTATATTTTTATAAAATTCTTTATCTTATTTTAGATTATTAAAATTTTTGTAGAATTTATGAAAGTGATTAGATATTTTAAATAAATTCAAAGCAGTACAAGTAGAAATAGAAATTAGAAAAGGGTTTTAATTCTTCTTTGGTGATAGTATTGGGCTTGGCTTAATATGGTCTTGTCTCTGCGATGACATAGGGGTCCCAATGGTCGAGAGAGAGGCGGCCTTGGCCGAAATGAAAAGTGTGATTATATTGTCAGGCGACAAGAGGAGAATCGTCTTGGTGACTCGTGGTGATTTAATGGGGCCAAGGTGAGAGAAGAGAGAGAGAAAAGAAAATGGAGGCGGCGAGAGGAGGTTGCAGCGACAGTGAAGAGACCGCGATGAAAGTGGGAGGAATTAATGAAATTAGGATCATGGGGTTGCTTTTGGTGGTCACGGTGAGGATCGGGGTGGTGGTCGGCGAGGCGGCGAGGTCGTGGCGGCGTGACGGTAGCGGCGGTGGGGGTTCTCCGGTGAGGGTTTAGGTTTGGTGATGGTTGGGTTGGGTTTGCGGCGGGGAGTGGAGTGTTTTTCCTATGGGCGTCGAGGCCGGAGAGGGACCGGAGCGGTGAGGGATGAGTTGGCCGGAGATGAGGAAGAAGGCGGCGGCGATGGTGATTTAGGGGCGGCGAGGGAAGCTGGAGTGAGGAGGAGGGGTGTTGAACCATAACGGCATCGGGGAGGGGCTTTTATAGCTCTTACGAGCAGTGGCGGGCATTGAAGAGTGGCTTCATGGAGGCGGCGGCGGCGCAAGGTGGCGGCGATGAAGTGGTGGGCTGTTGGGGGAGGATAGGGGCAGTGAGGTGGCAGGGAAGATCGGCGGCGGCGTGAGCTGTTCCGTGGTGGGGAAACCAGGGCAGGGTTTGGACGGGAGCGGTGGCGTGAAGCTTTCCAGGCGGCGGCGGCGGCGGCGGGTTTGATGGTGGCAGCTCTGGCAGGAGGAAGGGGATGATGGGCGGCCGTTGGACCCAGGAAGAAGCTATGGGCGCCGTTCGATTAAGTGTAGGGGTTGACGGGTGGGGCCCGACGATCAGTGAGAGAGAAGGGCGAGATATCCTGAAATGGAAGGTTTGAAATTAAAAAGGAAAAAGGAATTTCCAGGAATTGTTTTGGGCTTTTGAAAATTCATAAAAGACTCTAGAAGGTTCAGAAAAATATGAAATAAATTTTTAAAAATCCAGAAAAATGAGTAGAATCAAATATGAAATATAATTTGTTTATTTATTTATTTTTATTTGATTAAATAATAGGAATAGGGTTTCTTTTAGGGAATAATTAGGAAATTGTTTTGGTAAGATGCTAAAAAAATTGGAAATAATTGTAGAAGTTTAATTATAACTTTTTGCAAAAAAATTTTATGCCAAAATTAAAAATTTGGGTATGTAACAGTTAGAAGTAAACTAAATGATTTGTATAGAGAATATGAAGAAAAATATGCAGGAGTTGACCGCCACCAGTTCAATAGATAGACATAAAGATGTCCTTTTGGAAATCTGTCATGGACAAGGACAGTTCAAGTCCTTCGAGCACGACACCTCAGACCACACATGCACCTTCACACGGATATGTTCGTGAGCTTGCCTCATACCTAGCGAAAGACATTGTCGACTTCGGGAAGAGGTTCAATATTCTCACATGGTGGCAGCAGCATAGTAAAACATATCCAGTACTATCCATCCTAACATGGATATGCTAACTATTCCAGTCTCCATTGTTTCCTTAGAGTCTGCTTTCAGTCTAGGTGGGCAAATACTTGAGGATAGACGAACATTGCACCATAGCGACATGGTTGAAATACTACTAAGCACGAAGGACTGGGCACTAGCAGAAAGACAACTCTAGAGCCTCGCCGCCGAGAGGCACAACCAAGAATTGGCGGCTGCATTGGAGGTCTAGAGCTCGATAAGGATGGTTCTTGAAACATTTGTATTTGTATTGTAGAGTTTTAAGCTGTACTCGTTTTTCTTTGCCAAGTTTTTTTTTCAATTTTGTATTTTTTACTTGGCAGAGTTTTTAACGAGACAGCCATGTACTATGTCCGTAATAAATAAAGCTCTTCGGTGCATTCTAAATATTTTTTCTATTTCTTGGAATTTTTAATCATTTTCAGATTTTGCGTTGACATTTTTAAATTCTCCTAATTTTTTTAAACTTTTAAGTATTTTCCTTAAAGCGGCCAACCACCAACAAAGAGACCAACCGGACCAAGTATGAACCAGGCCGGCCCGGTTAGTTCGGTTCTGTGTCTGATCCGAATTTGGGTTCAGACCCGGCTCGTTAGCCCGGTTCGTATAGTAACCGGCTCCAAAACAAACCAGGCCTGGACCGGGCCGGCCCGTTGGCCACTGCTATCCAAAATACGGTGCGAAATCATGGAAAACCGAGCAGAACTGCTCCTGGCTAAACTGTCGATTTTTTCTCTCTCTCGAACACCGTTGGAAAACCGATGGCTTCTCTTCAAAACCAACCGGTCGAGCACGCACGCATGTGACCATCGGCCTAAAGCACGAACCGCGATTCCCGTCTCCCTGCTGTACCGCTTCGCTTCTCTCCTACTCCGTCCTAACCCTAGCGCCGCCGCGCCTCTGGCTCTCCGCTGTCCAGCCCGGTCGCTCCTCTCCCCTTCTCCCTGCTCCTACGGAAGGGATAAAGGCGAGACGGGCCAGCCGAGACAAAGCCGATCGACTCCAGGCCAGGACCTGACCTTCTAATTTCCTCGCCGCCGCCGTCGCTTCCCGTCGGATCATCACCGATGCCGTGCAGCGCGTGCGGCTGCGCTTGCAACACCGGCGGCGAGGCCACCAGGGAGGAGCTGGGCGCGTCGTTGCTGGACCTCGAAAGGGCGCGCCGTTGCTGGACCTCGAGAAGGATAGGGGCGAGGAGGAGGTGCTGATGAGGCTCGGCGCTAGGTTCGCCAAGTTCGTCTTTCGGGTACGTTGTTCGTTACGCCTACGCCTGCGTGTCAGATCCTTTCGCGTACGTGGTTTGGTTTGTCACTCAGCATGCATGCATAGCTTATTAATTAAATCCGTGCAGATCTTTCAAGTGTAATTTTGACGAAATTGATGTATAATTTACCCTTAGCGTAGTATACATCAAATTTTGCAGCGTTGC
Organism: Olyra latifolia; assembly: GCA_036346145.1. Lineage (NCBI taxonomy): Eukaryota > Viridiplantae > Streptophyta > Magnoliopsida > Poales > Poaceae > Olyra > Olyra latifolia. The sequence continues at coordinate 20,008 of JAYEVC010000027.1, read as the reverse complement.
TATATCACCGGTCTAACTAATACTCGTACCAAATGATATTACGAGATTTACCGGTCTTATAACTAATACCAAATGACGTTAAGACATACAATTGCACGCGTACTTATTTCGTTTAGTTAGTTTTGCTACATGATTTGATTGTTAGAGTCAGATAAGATTACGAAGGTTTTCTGGTTTTGGGTCACATAGGAATTTTTCTACTCATACAATTTGTGTGGGGTTTTGTTCATGATTCTTTGGAAAGGTACGTTTCTTCTGTTCATATTTCCATGAAATAAGAAATGACAAAGAGAGGAAAAAAATAGGTACTCGCACTATCCGGCCATAGAAATTTTGATGGTATATTTTTGGGATTCGACTAATTTGCCATTGTCACTCAGTTTGTTAATGCCTTTGACTCATGACAATCTGGACTAGCATAGACAAGAGGGTTCCTATAAAATTGTTTAACTATTGTTTTTTGTTATATGGATAATTCTGTACAGTTCAATGTAGATGCCGATTTATTTTGTGTTGGACACTACAGGTTGTTGTATCTTCATTGGTATTTCGGAATGCCGGATGATTAACAGTGACATTGAGCTAGGGGCTTAGTCTTTTGTTTTATGTTGCTTCTTCGTGTGTATGAATCATCTTTATTAACTGGTAATCCCGATAACTATTATCTATATTTTTTTAAGAAAAATAGATGAATTTTGAAGTTTGGATGATTTGAATCACTACATAAAATTTCATTTGTGGAGTGTTTGGGGCCAAAGAAAAAGCTATCTGCTATTCCGCTAAAAAGAATGATGAGCTCCCTGATCTGATTTTTAGAAGAGAAAAAGTGCTAACCTCATGGTTCCTCTAACCTGGTATAGTTCCTACTATTATTTATCGTTAAATTATCCTGCAACCTTTTCCAATCAACCATCCAACTGCAGTTTTCAAACCATTCTGGCATATTCTATAACTAGCTGATAAATAAACACCGTAATGAATCATAAGGGGCCTTAACGTCACCGCCCCTCACGAGCGGCAAATCAACCAGAGGTCACGGAGCCTACCCGGCCGGTATTATTTTATGTTATTCGTTTTGATTAAATTGAACTTGTACTTTGTTCCTTGTGTCCGAGTAGTCCTTCCGTTGTTCCTTTTTGTCGGTCTGTTCTTTTTGTGGTTTACGTTCATGTGCTAACTGAAAGTTTGCATGGTTGCATGCAGGATTGATGATCTTGCTGTGGGCGTCGTTGTTTAATTCCATGAAAAGATATGCAATCAACTACATTGGCGGAGATACATGGTTTAGCACATTTGCGGTGGTTGCTGTTGCCATACCTATAGCCGAAGTCTTCTGCATCCTGGGCATGTGCTTGAGTTGCGCACCGCCAAAATAATTTTCCATTGTGTTGCCTACTAGTTCATGGTTCCAACATTGCACTCATTATAAGCGTATTATATGTTTGATATTTTGGGCATGATGTCTACCTTTAATTACTGTGGGTCCAGGAATGGATAAAAAATAATTCCATATAGGATTGGGTCGTTTACCCATCAAATTATTATTAGGCATGATCTCTAGTTACTATGGGTCCATGAATGGGGTTTTTTCCCAAACAGGTATTGTCTTAGTGCTGACCAATATTTGGTATTGTCTCGTTATATATAATTGCTCTTGCATATGACGGCTTGCGTGCTACTCCCTCCGGTCACAAATACGTGTGGTTTGAAGTATGTGCAATTCAAAGTTTTGAATCTTTAGCGCAAATATCTTTTGAACTATTACCTCTAGATTTATCTTAAGAGTATTTTCATAATATTATAATTTTAATAAGTTTTGTAAATAAATTGTATTGTTAATTAGTGGTTAAGCGTGTATTTTAGAGATCATGTTAATGTCCAAAAGCGATATGTATTTGTGACCGGAGGAGCACTTTTATTCCATGTCGAGAGGATGCTAATCTAGTCCTTACACATTTTTCCTCATAATATTTGCTCGTTGGTATATGTAAAATATATGGATAGAGTAGAGGATTTGGGAAACCAGTCTGGCTGTCTCCTCTTGAAGCCTCTAGGCGCCTGCGGCCAGATCTGGCTAGACCCTCTAACCTGCCTTGAAGCCTCTAGGTGCCTGTGAAAGCAGTGACCGCTCCATATCTGACCCCATATCAAGCTAGAGGTGGCCTCCTTGCTATCGAAGCGAGAGGGTGGCTGGCACAGGTCCCTCGGTGTGTATATTGTGCTAGGTAGCTAGGACTTCCTTGGTGGTGATGAGCCAGCGGCCGATGGTGTTCTTCTCCTCCACCGGAGATGATGGATGTTAACATTTGAATGGTGATGCGTTGCAACATTCGACACTTCCTTGAATATGACCCTATTCTAGGTGTTATAAGGATTTGATCCACCTCAAATAGTGAATACAATAGTCCTAGATATTTCCAATAGGAAAGCCTAGGATTTATTGTAGAGGAGGCAACTTGCTTTTGAGGTGATTAAAGAAAGTCCTAAAAAATACATGAGAGAATTAAACATTTGGGAAATATGTGAAAACCCCTTTTAGTTTCGGCCAATTATCTAAAGACCTCCTAAAACTCGATTTATATCTAAATACCCCTTACAAGCGAGTACGATGAACTAATAAACCCCTCAGCCTGGTTTCCTCACCACGTGTCAGCCACATCAGCACCATGTGCCTTTTTTTTTTTTCCCCTTTTCTCTTTTCTTCCTCTTTAGTCCCCATTGTGAACCGGTTAAACATGACATTGAAAAAAAAAAAAAAGGAAAAAAAAAAGAAAAAAAAAAAAGAAAAAAAAAAGACACGTGGCACCGGCGTGGCTATGACATGGCGAGAAAACCGGTGGGAGGGTTTTAGTCCACCGTGCTACGCTCGTGAGGGGTATTTAGATGTAAATTGAGTTGCATTGGTTTTAAGATAATTGATCAAAAATAAAGGGGTTTTCAGATATTTTCCTAAACATTTATAGATAACCATAGAAAAGAAAGGACCCTTAATGTGGGAGATATGGTATTATTTGAAGATCCAACCCTATTGGCACAACTCATTCGGTCTTCATAGGTATCGATATTGCATGTTTAAGTTTTATTGGTCCTTGAAAGTATTGGAAAAGATAGGGCATGTTGATTATAAGTTGTTGCTCTGAGAAGCGATCTATTCCATCCGTGTTTCATGTTAGGCGGTTGAGGAGGCTAATCCAAATTTACCCTTGAGATGAAGATGGTAACATTCAAACTCATCTGTGCAGGTCTTATGAAGGATTATTCCAGAACAAACCAAGTAGTTACCCGAGTGGAAGGTGCAATGCTGAATTTACCACGGAGGGAGCTTCATGGGAGGATGTTGAATTTTTGAGACTGGTGTTCCTTGAATTTCACCCTTGTGTACAAGGGTGGCCTCAAAAGGATGGGGTAAGTGTTGGACTTGGGAGGAGTCAATAGAGCTGATGGTACGAGATGGAACCCCTAACCTCCCCTCGCTCCCCTGACGCCCTTTTCATCCCTGAAACCCTAGTGTTGCCACCAACCCTCCTAACGTAGCAAGCCTCATTCTCCCTTCCAATGATCTCCCCCACCTCCGATGCCTCAGGCCCTAGCCCATGCATTGCCGTTCTGTAGCCCCATGTTCAGATATCGCTACTAGACCTCCTCCCTTCCCCCGAGAGGTGTTCTTTTGGGTCCTGTAGAAGCAGAAATCTCAGCGAATCAAACACGTGTCTAGGACATTTACTCTCCTCTCTCTCAATGGTGTGCGCATCTTGCAGAAAGCATTGGCCAGCTCCGTGGATCCTACAACCTCTACAACGACCATGCCGCCCATGCGCCTTAGCTTTGCATGTAGAGGAGGAGGAAAATCCTAGGATTGCAAGCCTAGGTGAGGGGTGGACATTGGTGTCTCGGAGGCACCGAGAATCAATCTGCAGCGTTGCGATAAATAATCGAGACTAACCAAGTTGGGAGGAAAGCTAGGGAACTCCTTAAGGAGGCCATAGGTAGAATTAAGAGATAGGGGTTGTAAAGTCTCTAAATTGTTGGGAGGAATTAAAGAGGAATGAAAATTTATCACGTAAAGGGAGAGAATTCACTTCCTTTGGGTCAAGGAGAATTTTCTTCTCACCCACTTCATATTCCCCTCCCATTTCATTCTCACACCATCTGGTTTGTAAGAGAATGTACAATACTCCACCTCGGTGTATATAAGCTGTCTATAAGGGTTGCCACATCATACTTTTGCTGAATTGACGAGAGACAAGAGTGAGAGAGAATAAAGCCGTGGCTTGTTGTTTAGGGAAGAAAGAAAATTAAACTTGTTTTGCCAAAAAAACCACAAAGATTTGAAACAAAAGCAATCAGGTCCTTCTTCTTCCTCCTCTCTTCGCTCCTCCTTTCCCTCCACCTCGTAGAGCGGCTCCTCCCTTAGGCGCGGTTGCCGACAACCACCGCTTTCCACTTTGGTGATCACGTCGGCTCCCGAGGCCGCGTGCCCACCATCGAGGCCTTGCCGGTGCTCCATTGTCTGGGCGCTAGTTGGCAGCAATCGTGTCCATGGGGAGAGTCGGCTTGGCGAGGTGGAGAAGGAGGAGCGGAGAGAGGAGGAAGGAGAATGACCCGATTGGTTTTGTTTTGAATTTTCAAGGAGGAGATTTGCAAAGACTATGTGAGAGAGGGTGGGATTGTGCATGAATCTTGTCGCACAACCAGCGGTGAAGATAAGGCGAGAACTTCTTAGCCAAGGGTAAAAACCACGCTTGAGAAGAAAATTATCTGTCACGGTTCCTTTTGCCATCGCCATCTAGAACGAGAACAAAACTCGACTTCTCGTGGCGGTGGCGGGTTTGACTCCTTAGTAGCCAAATGTGAGCTCGTGGCGTGGCGGTAGCACTTGGCGGCGTGTCCTCCTTGCGGCGATCGTCGTCCTACTCGACTCAAACTCTTGCTCACGTGCTATGTGTAGATCCAAGCGGGAGGGCAATCAAGCAAGTGGTGGCGCGATCGGTAGAAGCGGCGGCAACACGATTGACCACTATGTGAGGCGGCGACATATCATGGGGAGAGCGGTCGTGCGAGAGGTGGGCGGTGACATGCCACTCGAGAGCGATCCGTGTAGAGGCTGCATGGTGGTGTGCCACAGCGGAAAGCATCTGGCGGAGTGCGTTTGGGAGCTTCGGTCACATGGCAACCATGCCATGCTTGGCGTGACTCTGACACGAGCACCATGGCGGAAGAGCTACATCATGCCTTTGGTGAGCACGTCGATGGCCTGCATAAGCGGAGCAGCGAGGCAGTGTGCACGCTCTACTTGTTGTGGGCTCATCTTCTCTCGATCTCTCCGTCTAGTCGGCCTAACCTCCATCTCTAGTGCCTCCTCGCGGCGGCATGTTCCTTTGTTCGGCTTTTCATCCTTCGTCGATGGCTTTGCAATTTGCATGCTATAGATATGACAATCATAATTGATGCCCATAGTCTAGTCCACATAGGCGGCTATAGAACACCTCATTATATTGTAGATGTTGTCTATAAGACCTTTATAGATGATATGACAACTTGTTATCTACTAAGAAGCGGTGATAGAGACTCATTGTACATTCCCTAAATCTGCATTTACGCTCTGCTCTAGTGTTAATTGATTGTTGGGACAACGATGTAGAGAATAGCTATTACGATAGAGTCGAGCAAGCGCGTTCATCATTTCTGTCCGCCTCTCTTGCTAGGTTGTTTGCCCTCCACCTCTCTCACTACAGGTGGTGCAGTTGAGCCAACCTTCGTGAGGTCTAGTCGATCGGTTGGGAAGGAATCTAGCTCTATCGGAAGCGGAAACTAACCCGATCGCGAGGGCATCAAGAGGTAGTCCTAATAGCTTTGTTTGCTTAAAATAGCATGCACCACAACACTCTGTTTGGCTGCTTACATTTGTTGGGCTAAAGGTTGTTTGGTTGATTGCATGAGACTTAGTACATGTAAGAAATAAGAGATGATTGGGATGCATCATAAGAGAGCTCGAGCAAGCCAGCCTCATAGGATGCAACAAAATCCATGTTTCTTTAGAGTATAGATGCATTTGTATCAAAAAAATACACACAGTCAAACACCATCCTATTACTAAATCCCACTTTTACGGCCAAACCATATATAGGCCACCAAAACCATCCCACAAATTACATCTCCATTATTCTAGTGAATATTGAGTAGACCGCATGATAGTTAATAGTTGAAAAAGGACTATTTTACACAATGAACTATTAAGCCGTCTATAACCCCCAAACTATAAATTTGCAGCTCACCAACAACATCGAGATCAAGATTTGCTATTTTGTGAAAAAATTCATCTGAAATTATTTTAGGGTGATTCTTATTGGAAAAGTTGCATAACTTCAATATCTACCACCTTCTTTTAGTGGTATCTGAATAGAAGTCACGGTTTGGGAGATCTGAGAGGTTTTACCGAGCCCCAAATGATCAGTATAAGATTTCTAAGCGGCTAAGCTTCTTATTTTTGCTCTATTTTTTGTACTCTTGATTTTGAGATGAATTTTGGTGGGTACTTGTGTAACTCTTTTTTCCCTTTAGGGAAAAATTTTGAAATTCAAATGAGTCACACTTTTGAAGAAATCACCTCTTGATTAAAATGCTTTTACATTGAAAGCTCACTTTTCTTTTACAAAAGCAGTTGAGTTTGTCCTAATTCTTCCTCTTCATCTTTGGGATTCAATGACAATCTCGGGTCTAAGAATCATATAGGTATACCACTCGAAACTACGGGCTAATGGCACATGTAGAATAACAATTTCTGCGGTGTCTCGAGTAGGTTTATCCAACACCATGTTCTCTAACATATGTCCACATTATTAATTTGATATCTCTATATCTATGGTGTGTGAAACATTACCATAAATCAATACATGTCTTGATCAAATCATTCTTGTCCTACTTAATGATATGAGATCATGGATCATTTAGAATAAAATCATATAAATAATGTGTCTCACAACCTAGTAGTACTTGATGAATAATGTAAGCAGCGTTTATTCATAGAATTGATAATATATTATCTAAAAGTACATAAATATAGACATGATAAAATCATATTACAAGATTGCCTCTATGACATATCAACGACATGGTCATCACCCATACTGCATTACGCCTCTGAAAGGGATGGCTCGCGGCAGTGAGCCAGAGATGGACATAGGGTGGTGGGCTCTAGGATGACCGCATAAGCAGGGAAGAGACACAGCGTTAATCGATGACCTCGCTTTGAATTTGTTGTGCCACGGCTAGTCCTCGTCGGTTTGTCCTCTTACAAGCCATGTGTCGACCCCTCGGCTCGGTGGTGCATGCCTCCCTATGTCCAGCCTCCTGCCATGCCTTGGTCCCCTCGGCTTCTCTTGTTGCCTGACCCGGACCAAAGCCGAAGAGGCTAGGGCATAGTGGCGCATGGAGCCTCCCCATGCACATGGCGCCGCCGTGAAATTGCTTTGCCGACTCTGCGCTTCCTTCCCATGCCTGGCCTCCCCATTGTGCCTCCACCCTAGCCTCGTCGGTCTGTCAAACATAGAGATAGAAGCAAAGTGAGAAGAGAGATTGGTGATCTCGGAAGAAGTAGGGAGAGGAGGACAGGTGGGCCCCATGATAATATATGTTTATTTGTTTGATATTTTCTTTGTGTTGCATCGCCATATGGGCAAAACCACCTCCAAAACATTTCGAGGGTTATTTGTGCTGTTTAAAAAGTTTGTGGGCGGGGAGGCGTAGAATCGTGGTTTTGTAGTTCGGAGGTTATGTAGGCGAAGCCGCGATAGTTCGATGTATGAAATAGACTTTTTTCTTAATAATTTGATCTGAGAATACATGGTTAGCTCCTATTTAATATTGACCGGTTCATTTTGGATGTGCGAAAACAAATTTGGAATTAGAAGACTGAAATGGCTGCATATGTAGTTTATCATCTATTATGATATATGAATATGAAAGATTCAATTTCTACATGAGTATTCACGTGAAGAACAAAATAAAATGAAGTTGCTTGTTATTATAGTATACTAGTTGGGCGCCCATCTTTGTGTAGGGATTTATGCAAGAGATCAAGAAACTCCATGGATCCAAACATTTAAAACCGAGGATTTATGTGTGAAATATGAAAATGTGAGGGTTGAAATGCTAAAATAATTCCTATGAGTAGAACTTGGGAAGGCTGCGGGGCAAAAGCATAAAATGGCAATAAAAGTGTAGAAAAAGGCGAAACACAGCCACGAGCAGCTCACCAATGGTGCTTTTTAACAGTTGTTAAGATAAGATCACGATAAGATAGGCGTATTAATCTTCCTTGGCGAGCAAGATCTCCATGCATTAAGGTCTTGTTTGGCGGGTTCGACTTCATCAAAATTGGTGGAGTTGATGGGCGAGGTATTCCTAGTTTGAGAAATTCATAGAGCTAGAGTTGTGACTACATTGTAGATGTTTAGATAAGTCATTTTTATATTTTAAATTAAAAATATAAAGTTAAATCACTTTATTTTAACTTATAAACTTCATATCTAAGGTGGGTGAGAGTGAAGCTCTGCCAAGCATGGCAAAAAAAAAAATGAACCTTTAAGCATGGCATAAATTAATTGATCATATTTATGCGGCCCGTCATGTACTCGTGTGTATGCCCACACCCACTACGATTACGATTCCAACTCATGGCTTTTAAAGCCCACTATCTTTATCTCGTTAGAAATTGTAGTGCTAAAATTCTGCAATGTTTGGTTTCTCTGAAACTTGCCCCTTCTATTTCAGAAAAAAAAAAGAGATTTATGACATTTGTAAACGTTTTGAGATTTCACACTTCATAGGAATGAGTGTGAAGGTAGAATTACACGGCCATTTCAAAGTTTCTTCTTTTTAATGTCTTTGTACTATTTATCTAAATGTAATTATATTTCCAAATGAAGGTTTGAATCTATTTTTCGATGTGTACAGCATGGTACTAAAACATTGATCAATTTATCCAACTGTACACAATTTATCATTATAGATTTTTCATAACCTAACATGCTTTTATCAAATGCAAAAATTGTTCAAGATTTGAAAAGTCAACTTATTTTCCTATAGATGATCGTTATTAGGCTATATTTTGTACTTAAAATATGTTTTAGCGATAAGTGGTAAAATTGGAAAAGCAAAATATGATAGCATATACTCTGGGTAGTTTAGGGTTGGTTAATTTGAATTTGAGTAACTGTTCATTACTTACGAGCTCTTCTTATCCATACCATCATTTTTCAAAGCTTACATACTAAACATTTTTCCACTTGTCAATTTCATCCAGCATAATTATTCTTTTTTGGTCAACTTTGAAATATGGGTTGTGGAGAAGCATTGTTGATTATATAGATCTTAATGTTTGTAGACTGTCTTGTGCTGAAAAAAAGTTTTAGATTTTGGCAGAGAATGATATTTGAGCATCTGAATGATCTAAATGGGCACTATATTGATGGATCTCTGGTTGTCATGAGGCGACAATGCCAGCGTAGTAGGAGAAAGTACCTCACATAGAGCATATGATTGGCATGCATGCATGATCTGCATTTTGGGCGTGGTGGACTGTATACTAGCTGTCCTGGGCACAGATAGGACATTGGCACCTCAGCCTTTGGCCTGTATTTTGAGCATATTTTCATGAACATGAATTTTCTAGACTTCCTTTGAGGGGCCCGATGCATCCAAACTTAATAGACCGACATATGCAATGTGTCACTTGTTTATGTAATCGTTAGCATTTATTGGATGTGGCCGACTAGCCATCATAGACGTTTAATTCAGTTACACGAATTTCCTTTTAACCGAGCAAGCAAGTAGATGTTAGTGGTTACCACCAGACTATTGGTAGTCGTATGCTCTTGATAACATAGCTTTTTTAATGTAGGTATTTGTGAGGAAGAAGAATCCCAGCTGCTCCAAAGCTTCATTAATCAATTTAAGTTAAGTGTTCACCTTTTAGGTGTCTTGGTAGATAAGATACTGAATTAATTTTTTTAAGCCTTTAGGGTTATAGAATACACTCAAGGTTTTTACTGATTTGCATGGTATATATGTTACAACAATTCATGGTATCATGATATCATCTGATCTCTAGACACTGAGCTGAGACCTTTTTTAATCCCATTTCTATAGAAAATTCAGGAAGTGAAGTTCCTGCAACAGTATTGGCACTATCTGACTTGTTGATAGCAATGTGTCTGTAAGGTGTGCTATTCTTGAAACAAGATGCAGAACGTTGAAGTTGGATTTTTTTATGGTTGGTTAATAAGAAAGGCGATATCTTCTTACTATAAGTATGCATGAGTTCTTTTCTAGATTAAATCATGATGTTATATGAAAATTTTACTTTGAGCAAATGCTGATTAAACTTTGAGTTAGTATTCTATAACTTACAATAGTGCTGGACTTGAGTGGTCAAGAATGTAATTTCTGCCATTTTTATACTAATGATCTTGAGGGTGTTCATAATTTTGCTAGGAGGATTTTGTCGTTCATTTCTTATGAATAGTTGCACATGAACTTTGTAATTTTATTTATTTTTCAATAGTTGTAATTTTATTTTCATTTTTGCAGCATCCAAGGCCAATGTGCTAAGATATGTTCGATTTGTTTCTTCTTGGCTGACATACAAGATGCTCCAACATGGCACCGTGATTTTTGCAGGTATGCTTTCTACAAGACTAAAACATGGTTTACCAATAGAAATTTTCAATGGTAGAAATATGGAGTTGAGTTAGAGGGTTTCAAAAAGTTTAAAGTCATGGCGTCCGCTCCGGTCAGCCTGCTATCTGCCGTGACAGCATGCGGTTGACTGCTGTCTCTAGCAGCACTCATTCTCTAGCCGACTCCGACGAGGAGAGCCGTGCAGTGCTCTTCCCATGGCCTCTTTGTCTGCTCCCGTGACTCCACGGCATCCACTATGGCATGGCTGCTCTCTCCTGTGGCCCTGCCTCTCCTTCATAAATGCTTGCCTTTTATTTTGGTGCCTGCCACTCACCAAACAAATCTGGCTGGCTTTTGAATTTGAATGTCCAAATATATCATCTAACTAATATGTCATTATGTTGACCTGTGATTTTGTTCAGATGGTTTATTAGTGGGCATGGCTTAGTGCAAAAAGTTTTTTTTTGTTTTTTTGGATTTGGAGGCAGGATAGTTTAATAGTAGAGATATTGCATAAAATAGTGCGCTTGGTGGGGCACTCTTGCTCATCTCTTTTAGGCTAGCATTCTGTACACAATCCTTATAATCTCTGCTCATTGTCCGCCATTTTCTTTCTTGATTGATCAGGTTGTGAGAAAATTTAGAATTAAGCAAGCGCTTCTATGTTCATTGTCACACATCATTTTCTTTCTTGATTGATCATTGATCTGCATATATCGACTCTCCATTGAAATGTGAAATAAAGTAGCAGAGGCTCCTAAAGTGGTTATATATATTGACTCTTCATGTGTAGCTTTAAGTAGGGTAATAAGTGTCATCAAGAGGAAAAGGAAAACAATATAAGCCTGTAGTACAGAAAATTTTGATTACATCCGAATAAAATCAGAACTGCTACTAGCCTTGCACCTTTTCATAAATCCGTGTTGCATTCTCTCTTTTCCCTGTTTCACTATGAGCTCTTATGATCATACAGTGTCCACAGGACAATACACTTCTTTATCTGCTTGTCTTTCACATCAAAAAAAACCCATGAATCTAAACTCAAGGAAGAAATACGGATGATATTTTGTTGCTTGAAAAAAATTGAGATCATGTACCTTTTGGAATGTGCAGATTGCAAATAAATATACATCAACTTTGTGTTTCTTTTTACATTTTCTGTTTGAAAATTGTTATACTTAAGCTATTGGAGTGCTAAATATTATATCTAGATTCAGGGTTTTCTTTTCATCTATACTAGATATGTGATTAACTATTATAAGTGTCGGCGATTGGGAGTCAGGGGCCCCGGTACCGAGCTTACTTGTTGAGTGAGGATCAACCGGCCTCTTTCCTTGGCGTCGGGGCTTTCAAGAAGACGAACTTCGATCGAGTGGCTATCGATAGAAGGCACGCATGATTTTTGGGCTGGTTCGGGCCTCGAGTGGAGGTAACACCCTCGTCGATGGTATCTATATGAGGATCGAAGAGGTTACAAAGGGATGAGTTTCTTGTGGCGGAGGATGAGCTTTGGCCCAGAATGGTGCGGGCTGGAGCTCCCACGATGTCGTGTGTATTTTCGGTAGTCGCCCGTCTAGATGTGCGGCGGCGTAGTCTATTTATACATGGGCGTCATCGGTTTTTCTAGCGGTGAAATCCTATTACCTAGCGGTATGATGGTTGTCCCTCCTTTGTCCGGTGGTCGAAGCATGTCTTCCTCTTGCGTCATCGTCGTCGTTCTTCGTCTTCTGAAGCGGTGTGGGAAGCGATGTTACAAGGCGTGGGTTGGTGGCGCGATCCCTGCGGCTGTCTCGGGCGTGTCGAGCATTTAATGCAGCGGGGAGAATCCTTCCTTAGTCGGGAAGGAGCTGCTCGGACCGGTCCGGCAGAATTAGCGTGCCGAGCCGGCGAGGACTCCTTGAAGTAGACCCTTGCTCGGGAGAGGGCTGTATCCTTCCTTGGTCGGGAAGGAGCTGCTCGGACCGGTCCGAGCAGTGGCGTGCCGAGCCGGGCGAGGACTCCTTGAAGTAGACCCCTTGCTCGGGAGAGGCTGTATCCTTCCTTGGTCGGGAAGGAGCTGCTCGGACCAGGTCCGAGCAGAATTGGCGTGCCGAGCCCGGCGGGACTCCTTGAAGTAGACCCTTGCTCGGGAGAGGGCTGTTTTGTTTTGCGTTTTTAGCGTGTGACTATCCGAGCGTCACCCTAGGCCCCGTCATCTAGCCCCGAGCTTGAGTGGTGGACCGGCGGTCCTCCTCAGCTCTTTTAAACCGTCTTAGGGAGCCTTTTCGGTTCGAGACGTTCGGATGCATCGCCCGATTAGCCGGCGAGGGCTAGTCGGGCGGGACTTCAGGTTGGTGAGCTCAAGGTTACTGAGCAAAGGCTACCCGAGCGAATCTTAAGGTCGGCGAAAGGTAAGCCCAAGCGTTGGGTCTTCAGCGGTTACTTGTGAGTGGGTCGACGGTTTTCAATGACGGCGTGGGTGGCGTCGTCGTCGATTAGCCCTTGGGGAGAAGGTCGTACCCGAGCAGCCCTCTGCTTTCGTCTGTGTGCAGAACGTTGTCGCGCATCTTCCGAGCTTGGAGGTGGTGGGCCGTCTCGGCCCCGACCATGGGGTCTCCGGGCGGCGTCGAGTCGACATGGCTTTGGTTGTCCGTGCCCAGTATGGGGTTAGAAGTGGTGGGGGCGCTCGACCCCGGGCGTGGGCGATGCTCGGGCGGTCTGTCGAGCGAAAGAGGTCGGAGTAGTTCGAACTCGAGCTCGAAGTCTTGGCTCGTTAAGCTCGGGAACATCCGTGTCGGCCCTCGGCCGGTGAGGTCTTGTTCGGCGTCACCGCCATGAGGTAATTTCTTCTTGTGAACTACTTTATGCGTAATCTTCTTTGTTGGCTTCTTCGTTTGCGGTTGTCTGCTGAGGTGGGTGGCTGGGCTGCGAGCATAGAAGCTCGGTGCGAGCCAAGGTGAAGGTGGTGCGCTCGAACTAGGGAGGCCCAAGCGGAGCTCGCTGGGTCGGAACGAACTTGAGCACGCTTTGGGGTATGCTCGGGGTGCGGAGAGAGCTCCGGTCCCAGGAGGAGCTCGGCGGGTCCATAAAGAGCTTGAGGAGCGCAGCGCAGCCGGCGGAGACCGGGAAGGTGGCGAAGCTTTGCTAGGAGATCCGGCCGGGCGTGAAGCCCAGATCGGGGTTCTCCGGCCGAAGTCGCCTTGAAGGCGTGGGCGGAGCTTCAATCTTTGAAGGGTAGATCTAGGGAATAGTGTGCGTGGTGTTACGTGTTTGTAATACATTTGAATTTAAATACAAGATGTTCTCTTGTTCACGTCTATGAAATGTTTATGCTACTATTTGCTGCTATATACCTACCCTATAAGCCTCGTCGAGCAAGGATCCGGGCACCAAGTAGCCGGGCGGCGAGTCTTGTGAAATAAGCGATGTCCAGCCCCTCGTGTGGCGAGTCCTTGCCCACAGTTGCGAGCAAGAGGCGGGCACACGCAAGTGGCGGCATCGAATCTTGTGAAATAAGCGATGTCCAGCCCCTCGTGTGGCGGGTCCTTGCCCACAGTTGCGAGCAAGGGCCGGGCACGCAATGTAGCCGGGCATCCGAAGATCTGTGAAATAAGCGATGTCAGGCCCCTCGTGTGGCGGGTCCTTGCCCACAGTTGCGAGCAAGAGGCCGGCACCACAAAGTATCCGGCGGCCGAGGATGGGCGATGTCCGGCCCCTCGTGTGGCGGGTCCTTGCCCTGGTTGAGAACAAGAGGCCGGGCACACGAAGTGGCAGGCAGCCGAGATGGGCGAAGTCCGGCCCCTCGTGTGGCGGGTCCTTGCCCACAGTTGCGAGCAAGAGGCCGGGCACCACAAGTGGCCGGGCAGCCGAGATGGGCGATGTCCGGCCCCTCGTGTGGCGGGTCCTTGCCCCAGTTGAGAGCAAGAGTGGCCGGGCGATGTCCGCCCTCGTGTGGCAAGTGGCAGAAGCAGCGAGCATGGTGGCGATGTCGGCGATGTCCGGCCCCTCGTGTGGCGGGTCCTTGCCCTGAGTTGCGAAACAAGGCCGGGCACCAAAGTGGCCGGAGGCGAGATGGGCGATGTCACTTGCAAGTGGCCAGCGAGCAAGAGGCAGATGGGCGATGTCCGGCCCCTCGTGTGGCGGGTCCTTGCCCCAGTTGAAACAAGAGGCCGGGCACACAAGTGGCAGGCAGCCGAGATGGGCGATGTCCGGCCCCTCGTGTGGCGGGTCCTTGCCCACAGTTGAAACAAGACCGGGCACACAAGTGGCCGGGCAGCCGAGATGGTAATCCGGCCCCTCGTGTGGCGGGTCCTTGCCCCAGTGCGAAACAAGAGGCAGGGCACACAAAGTGGCCAGGCGGCGAGGATGGGCGATGTCCGCCCCCTCGTGTGGCGGGTCCTTGCCCCAGTTGAAACAAGAGCCGGGCACACGCAAGTGGCAGGCGGCCGAGATGGGCGATGTCCGGCCCCTCGTGTGGCGGGTCCTTGCCCCAGTTCTGCGAAACAAGAGCCCGGGCACAAGTAGCCGCGAGTTCAAGTTACTCTACTCGAGTTCAATTTGGGTTTGGGATCGAAGTCTGCGAGTACCGCCGAGAACTTCTTGGGCGATGTGCTATCGGCTTATCCGAGCAATGGAATTCGAAGTGCATTCTCGAGATCCGTCGGCGCTTTAGAAATCGGTTTAGAGAACAAGAACTCTTGCTTGGGCGGAGACGAGAAAAAAAATTCGAAAACCTCGGAAGGAAAAGAACTTTGGTTACCATTCCTTTTTATTTAACATGCTCGGGGATTTGAGAAGAAGTCGTTCGAAGATCCGAGAGTTAAATAAGGAGGATGGGCGAAAGGAAGGGGAAGGTTAGGCGTGGAACTGCGTGGTGGGCGATATTCCACGAGTTCTTGAGAATCGTCCGTCGGGGAAGGCGGGCGGACAGCCCGGGCGTGAAGGCGAGGCGGCCGTGAAAGGACCCTCCACCTTGGGGTTAGCTTGTTGGCGTGTGATAGGTCTGGACCCGTCGCGAGAACCAAGTCGCCGTTTTGCGAGCCCTTGGCGGGGCGCTTGTCGGGCGGCGTGCTGCTGAGCAGCTGGAGGTAGAGGCTGGATCGGACGAGGGCTTGCTCGCGCTTTTCCTCGGACGGTCGAGGTCGAGTAACTGCCTTGGTGGTCATCGGCTGACCTCCGTGAGGTCCACGCGAGGTGACCTTAAGGTTATCTCGGTCGGAAGCATGGCCTCGGTGCGTATCTGGCGAAAGGGTGTTTCGCCCGTCGCTCTGCTGGGAGTGGTGCGGACAGCCCACAAAACGGAAGGGCTCGTCGACCCAGCCTGTCGTAGCAAAAGCCGATCGAAGACCGCCTCTTGATTCCTTGGAGGATCTGCCCGTTGGCTCGCTCGGCGGCCCGTTGCTCTGTGGGTGAGCCCGCAGGCGAAACAAATTTCCGTGCCAGCGTCCTCGCAATATTCTTGGAACAGCTCCTTTGGTGAGCGGGTTCCATTATCCGTGATCGGTCGGGTGGGAGCATAAACCGTGTGACCACGTTATTGCGGAAAAATTTTTGGCGCTGGGCGTAATGCGAAGACGGTTCGGCCCTATCCATTTGGTGAGCGTGTCAATGGCGGCGAAGAGGTATCGCATCCTTAAGCCTTTGGGGAATGGTCCTAGTATGTCTAGCCCCGGTGAGAATGGCGGTGAGGGAATAGTTTGAAGGGTGTAGGCTGGTTGGTGTACTGCGGGCATGGAATTGTACGCTCGGCATGTCTTGGCGATCTTCGGCGTCGATAGCGCCAGGCCAATAGTAGCCCATCTGAAGGCTTTGCTTGAAGCGGCGTTCTGTAGGAGGAGTGAGCTCCACGAGCACCCTCGTGCAAGTCCTTTAGCGAGAATCTCCCTTCTTCTGAGGGCGCGCTTGGAGAGGACTCGGCGCGCCTCTTGATGCAGGGCACCTTCCACTAACTTTGTATAGTGGAGCTCTCTGATAAGCGGGATTTCTCGGCCGTCCTCGAGCAATGTCCGTGTGCCAAGAGTGGATGAATGGCGTCATCAAGTGGCTCCTTGCTCGAGGGCGGAGGCGTCGTTTTGCGTCTCGGTGCCTCTTCTCCGGAGGAATGGAGGGCTTTAGCGGTGCTCAGCGAGCACCCTGTTGGGGCCCGGTTCTTGCGAGGTGCCCAACTTGGCAAGTTGGTCGGCGGGGTATTTGCTCTCTGGGCGCGTGAAGGACTTGAAATTTCTGAAGTTCCTTTCCAACTTCCTCACCTCGGCGAATGTAGCGCCATTGAGTCATCGAACCTTGAAACTCCTTGTTAACACGGTTTCGACCAGCTGCGAATCCCTTTCACGGTTAGTCGTCGGACTAGCGCGAGCATGCGGGCCCGGCCAAGAGGCCTTCATATTACTGCGCGTTGTTAAATCGCGGCGAAGTGCAATTGTATGACGTCTTTGGAGTTGTTCTCCGTGAGGAGAGTCGGCCTAACTCCAGCCCGGCCTTCGAAGGAGCGAGCCGTCGAAGAACATTGTCCAATGGGGTTCCTCGGTGTGCGGCCTTTTGTTCGATCGAGGATTAAATCCACTCGGCCCACGAAGTCCGCTTGACATCTGAGATTTGATCGCCGTTCGGGCGACGAACTTGAGTCAAATTCCCGAGCTCAATTGCCCATTTAGCGTCTTGCCGGGCGTCGGGGTTTTGAGGATTTCTCTCGGAAAGCTGGTCGGGACCGTGATTGGGTGAGCCAAGAAATAGTGGCGAAGTTTTTAGAAGCCATGAGGAGAGTCTGAAGTTTACGGACCTCGGGTGCGCTCCTAGGTCCATGAAGTACCTCGCTTCGTAGTAAATAGGCGTGATTTCCTCGCTCTCGACTCTGAGCTCTGGCGCTCCTTGCTTGGGGGAGGCCGCCAAGTAGAGCAACAAAGGCTCTGTCCCTCGGGGTGACTAGGGCCAGGCGGGCTCGATAGATATTCTTTGAGCTTTTTAAAGGCGTCGTCGGCCTCCTTGGTCGAGCCGAAACCGTCGTGCTTGCATAAGGCTTTGAAGAAAGGAAGTCGCGCTCACCTAGTCGGGAGATGAAGCGGCTAAGTGCCGCCATCCGACCAGCGGCGGCGGACTTCCTTTACATCGAAGGCTCGCATCCTTTCGGCGGCCGATCTTTTCGGGTTGGCACCGATGCGGTCGACCCGATGGCGTATCGAGCACCATGCCCGTGTGTACACGAAGACACATTTCTCCGGATTCAGCTTTATCCGATGTTTTCTTAAATTACGAAAGGTTTCTTGAGGTCCGGATGTGGGCCTCGGCTAAAGCACTCTTGGCGACTATATCGTCTACATAGACTTCTAGGTTCGGCCGATCTGGTCGGGAAGGTCTTCTGCATCAAGCGTTGGAAAGTGGCCCCGCGTTTTTGGACCGAAAGACATGGTCGTGTAGCGAAGGTGCGAAGGGGGTGATGAAGGCGGTTTTCTCTTCATCCTCCATGACGGTGACTGATGGTACCGGAGTATCGTCCAAAAAGCTCATCGGTGTGCTTCGCCGTTGCATCGACTAAGCGATCTATGCGGGGAAGGGAAGTTGTCCTTTGGACATGAGCTGTTGATGTTGGTGTGATCGGCGCACATCCGCCATTTTCCGTTCTTCTTCGACCACGGCTGGATTAGCCAACGGTCGGTGCTCGACTTCTCGAGCAAGCCGGCCTTCAACGGCTTGTCCATTTGCTCTTTGATGACATCGACCTTCCATTGCGGGAATCTCCTCGGCGCTTGGCGCCTTGGTTTTACGGTGAACCGCCCGACTGTGCTCGATCACCTCCTTGGGACCCGGGCATGTCGGACGGCTCCCATGCGAAAACGTCGGCGTTGCGGAGGAAGGTGACGGCTTCGCCTTCTATTTTGGATCCAGCGGCCCGGCGTGGACCACCTTCAGCGGATCCTCGCCGGAGATCGAGATGTTTTAAATGCGCTCTGGTGGAGGACAACCTTGGGCAGCGGACTTGTGAGAGTTTTGCTCGGGCCGCGTTGAGGCGGCGGCGAGGTCGGCGCCATTTAAATCGCCTCGAGGCGGCCTTGTGGTTGCCACGACGGTGATCACCCCTTCGTACCTGGGAGCTTGAGGCGGTGATCTGGCGTGGTGCGTAGCTGCCATGAACTGGCGAGGCGGCTGCGAGATGGCGTTGTAGGCCGACTCGAAGTCGACTACCTCAAGGTGACCAACTCGGTCCGGAAGTTGCTCGGGCTGCCGAAGGTCCGCAGGCGGGACGATCTGCGGCGGGGTCATGGGCGTGCGGGATGATGCCGTGGAAGGGCATAGCGATGTTTTGATCTTGGAGCGAGGTTTGCATCTCGTCCAAGACGGGCGAAGATCAGGTCGAGGCGCTTCCCCATCGATAAGCACCGTCGACCCTTGTATTCTTGATGGTCGGGCGAGCACGAGGGGAGTTCTGGGGCCGTCATTCGAGGGCGATCCTCCGGGAGAAGAGATGGTCGTTCCGACCATCTAAGTTGCTTCGAGAACCGAGCCGCCTCGGTCATGGGCGACCTCGCGCGCGTGACCTTCAACTCCGTCGGGGCGTAGGCGCGGACCCTCGAATCACCGCAATGTGGTGACTCGGCTCATGATATTCTTCGCTCTCTGGCGTTCGGTCGGGCGGGGCTCGGACTTCGGTCGGGAACACCCTTCCGGCGTCCGGGAGGGCGAGCATGGGCCCCGTCCGTTGTAGAAGTCTTCAAGCGGCGATCCAGTGCGGCGATTCGCGGAGTCGTGCCCATGCACTTGGTGCAGCGAGCGAAGCGGCCGTTCGAGGTCCACGAGGTCCGCGCTTCGTCGGGGTCGGTCGACCGTGACCGCCCACCTTGCTCGGGAAGGCGAGGCTTCTTTAACCGGTGTGCGTAGAGCAGCGGCTGCAGGATAGCGGCCACCAATTTGGCGCTTTCTTTTCTTCTTGGCCTTCTTGCCGGACTTCTTTTGTCGAAGATCGAACTTTGGCTGCGGGCGCTGCCGGACCCAAGCGTTTCGCTCCACGGCCTCCTCGGCGTTTATGTAACGCTCCGCCGCTTGGAAGAACTCAGCGGCGAGGCGGAGTATATCTCGAGTCTGGGTGAAGCGGGCGTTCTTGGCGCCGGGTGAATGCTTGACAGCGCCGTGCAGGATGTTGAATCGTGTTCCGTGCCGGATGAACCTTGAGCGTAGTCCGGAGGCTTCGTCCTCCATCTGGACCACCGTTTGAGGTCTGCGGCCTTCTGGCGGGGGCGGCACCATGAAGTCGCCCGCGAGGCCTCGCCTGATTGGACCCGGTGTGGATGGAGCCTTCCGTTGGTTGAAGAGCCATGTCGGCGGGCCTCTCAACACAATGGCGGAAATAGTTCACCAT
>JAYEVC010000018.1:0-84396 GCA_036346145.1 Olyra latifolia | reverse complement strand
AAAAACACCCGTCTTTGTGCATACATATAAATATAAATATATATGGGTATATTAAGGTTTACATAAGGTTAATTTACACCAAATGGCTTTTAAAATTTTTGAATATGTATCAATATACATGCATAGATCTTAAGAGCTAGACTTGGTATTGTTACATGCCGTGCCGTGTAGGCAGACGCCTCCCCTCGTCGACATAAATGCTTGTTGTCTTGTCCTTCAACGCTTGGCTTGCTGCCGTCGCCCGCCTCAGCCACAGTGCATTGTTGCCACTAGGCAGGCCTTCCATCTTCTCTCTTCTCTCTCTCTCTCTCTCCCTAATGTGCTTCCTCTTCCCCTCTTTCTTATCCTGCTAGAGAGGACACCGATATGGGCATCTACAGACAACCAGGGCGGATGCTACAATATTTTTTCTTTTTCTGGTTTTTAGTAAATAGTGTTCTTCACTATTTTGTAGCAAATTCATCCTAGCTCCAAATCCGACAATTCTAGTTTCTAAAATCCAAAAATTCATATCTACTTAGTGTAATTTTATATAATTTTCAATTTATTTACTATTTACGGTATTTATTGTTGTTTTCTCGTTTTGGGTGCGTTAGAGCACGTGGGCGATGAAGGAGAGTTCATCGATGCCGATATCCATCAAGTTCGGAAGATCGAGGAAGGCAAGTCTTTCCCTAGATCCTAATTTCTAGATTTTGCCAAAATTGCTATTTAATTAAATTATGCATATTTGCTTTATAAATTCCTAGTGCATGTCGTTTGTTTATATGGTATGCACCCAATATCATGAAAAACCTTAGGATAATATTATTTTGTAATTTCCTACTGTTTTTCATGAATTTAGATGGTTTAGCTTTGCTTACCTAGTTTAAGTGGAGTGATTTACTCCTATGATCATTAAAAACCCTATTTTGAGATAATTGAGTATGAGCATGGAATTTGCGATTTATGGTGGGATTTTACACTCATTAATTAAAATTTGACCAATTAATAATTTGACTTGAAGCGGGTGACCAGTCGACGCTCGATCCCTAAGGACCGATAATCGTGATGGATTTAGCGAGAATTTATCGTGCGACCGCAAAAGGCGTGATATGGGATGTGGCCAAATCTAGAGGAGAATAATGTCAAAATTATCATCGTACTTACTTTGTAGATGAGGTCCGGGGATCGTCATCACGGTGTATTGCTGAAAAGAATTCGAGTACTTGTGGGATCTATTAGGTATGGTGTGACAAGTTAGGGGTTAGACTTCTAATGGATTTTGTTATGATGCGATCTGACGGAGAGTATCGTATCTTCTTGAGGAAAAGCGTATAGCCTCTGCGAGTGTAAACCCATTGAATGGGCGTGCTCACGGTCATGCATCTTGGTGGTTTTTCACGTCATAGCTACACCTTTTAATTAATTTGACTTGGATAAGGTTTTACGGCTATATGTAGTTGCTAGATGATTTATGATAAATGAGAGCGAGAAGAAATATGTTGACATTATGACATGGGACCATGAGAACTTGAGACATGATACCACGAGATTAAGAATTATATCATGTTAATGTTAGTGTTAAGTGAAGTCGGTGAATTGCTATTTATTTAGTTATGTTTTGTTAAATACTTTTATACTTCTAAGTTAAATATTTTTATGTAAATGAGTCGTTATCTTTCCTTGGTTGAGCCTAGCTTTGGCCCTTCCAAGGAAAGACTTGCTAACATTCGGCGTGCTAACCTCGATTTTATTAAGGTGCTTATTCCATGAGCAGGTCGAGTATAATCGAGTCGTTCTTGATTACCGAAGGATATTACTAGTTGCTTCCCATTCGGTGTGTGTCATGGCTGTGATGGGACACTACTTTTATTGCTTCTTATTTTCATTAGCTAAGACTATTTATTGTTATTATAAACTATTGTAATGAGTGGAGCTATTGCACTCTAATTAGTTTTATTTGTTAATGCAGCGTTGGAATTGATATTTTATCTTTGTTGTCTTGTAGGTATGATCGCTGATTCTTAGGACTCATCTTGTTAACATAGAGGGTTTCAGGTTTACTAAAATCGGGTCTGACAAAGTGGTATCGAGCCACTTATGAATGTAGGAAAGCGCTAGTTAGTCTAGAGAATCATGTTTAGGATTATTTTACAAAGGAAATTCTACATGAATATGATTAGAAATAATTGTTGGGTCCTCTCCTTTCTTAGTGTCTCTACTTAACTCTCCTTGCATAAAAGAAAATTTTTGTACTCTCTAATTATCTTACAAAATTTAGGTGAAGATGTCAAGGAAGAAGCCAGAAGGATGTAATACATTGCTGATGCAAGATTAGGAATTAGGTGGTGTACGTAAGTTGGGTCCAAGTGTATAGCAAACGCGTTTTGATAAAAAAAAATTTGGTGTGGAGTATGCTGAATCATCCTTAAAGTTCAGCTGCTCTCATAGCTTGCTTGCTAGGTTTAGCCAAAAATAATCGGTATGGTGCGGCACGATACAGTACAGTTGTCCGTACAGATGTGAAAAATTTTATTTCAAAATATAAAAAAATTCAATACGGTATGGTACAGTACAGTTGTTCGTACAGTTGCATACTGTTGCAAAATTTTTATTTAAAAATATAAAAATTCCATGTTTGTGTGTAGGACTCTAGTAGTGTGCTGAATTTTTCTGCGTGATCTCACAGACGCAGCGTGTGGCGTGTTTCATGGACTTTAATATATCAGCTTGTCCGTCTTGAGCAGCAGTAGTGTATAAGCAGCTTGTCATTTAAACTATGTATTTAAAATTATTTTTAGCTTTTATTATTTTGTCACATCTCTCCTCCGCCTTATGGTTCTTATTTTATCAATGCACATGGATCATGGGCGTGCACGTGGACATGGTTGTGGGCGTGGATGTGTCGTGAACATGGGCGTGGTCAAGTTCCACTTGTGCCGGTGCGCTTGTTGAGCCTTTTGATGACCGAGATCAGCAGCCACAGGTGGAAAATCAGCAGAACCCACCCATAGAGCCGCAACATCCGGTTGGATAGCAACGGCGGCCTCGGCCTCGGCCTCGGCCTCGGCCTCGGCCTCGGCTGACTGCCCAGCAACAGTTCATGAATATGCAAGCTCGGTTCATGCAGAATATCGCTATCAACATATAGCAAATACATAGCCTATGGTCATTCAATCGCCTGCCCTTCAACCACAGTCAAAGTTTGGGAAGTTTATAAGAACAGGACCTCCTACCTATCGAGGATCCGCCAATCCTTTGGTTGCGAGATGATTGGATCAGCGATATGAAACATAAGTTGTACTTGGCAAGCTGTGATGATCAGGAAAGTCTAAAGTTTGCTGCACATCAGCTCACGGTCGTTGCTACTTGGTGGAAAACTTTCTATCTTTGCAGCCCAACCCTCATGTTATCACTTGGGATGAATTTGAAGCGCTTTTGGTCTCGCATATTCCGCGTGGCAAGTTAGAGCTCAAAAGAGAAGAATTTTAGGAACTTTGTCGGGAATATGAATGTTCTGAGTACTTGAACAAGTTTATTAAGCTATCTCGGTATGCCCTAGAGGAAGTAAGTAAGGAGACCTCCAAGACTCATTTGTTTTCTAAGTGGGTTGGATCCATCTATTAAGGCACCGCTTCTTGTTCTCAACATGGATAATTTTCAGAATATTGTGAACAAGGATCTAATCGAGAAAAGAAGCTTAGCATGAGTTAAGTGAGGCTAGAAAAAGTATCTATTGCAGCGACAAGCAGCAGCTCTAGGCCTCGCCTTGGTCGATGTCGGCCCGCCGATCAATTACCAATGCTCGAGTTCTAGCTCGGTGCCCGTTCGGTGTGCTAGCGCAGCATTCCAACACCGCCGGATAGCCATCGAGACCCCTAGTTGACACTTCAACCATCCGTTGCTTTAACTGCTAGCAATTGGGTCACTATGCCAGTAGTTGTCCTCAGAAGCGTCAAATTTCAGCACAATTGCAAGGCAATCAAGGTGGTACTCCAGCCCGTGCTCCCGCCCTAGGACAAGGATGTGGAGTCCTAGGTACCGTGAGGAAACCCTAGACAGCTGGGAGAGGTCATGTGAATCATGTCACCGCCAAGGAAGCCTAGGTGGCACCCGACATCGTGTTGGGCAAGTTTTTAGTTAACTCAGTCCCTGCTATAGTTTTATTTGATTCTAGAGCTCTGCATTCTTTTATATTGGGCAACTTAGTGGAACAAAATAATTAGAAAATATGTTCACTCAAAACCCCTCTATTAGTGCAATCCTTGGAAAAATTATGCTTGCTGATAAGTTCTGTCCTAAAGTGTCTGTCAAAATCAAAGGAATGGAATTCTTTGCAAATCTTATTCTTATTGAATTGCAAGGCTTAGATGTAATTTTGGGTATGGATTGGTCGGTAAAACATAAAGGACAGATGGATTGTGCAAAAAGGTCGATAAATTTGGTGAACAATAGTGGTATCAAAATTGAATTCATATCAAACATGCCGGTTCCAGGAAATTCTAGCACCATTAATTGTTTAAAAGTGATGAGAAAGAGCACTGAAAACCCTTCTTTGGAGTTAATTCATGTTGTTTGTGAGTACCGGATGTATTTCGGAAGATTTATGCGGTTTACCACTAGACCGTGATGTGGAGTTTGTGATAGAATTAGCTCGAACCTGCGCCAATATCTTAGAGGCCATAGCATGTTAGCTAATAAGTTAGCTGAAGTACAAAAGCAAATTAAAGAGTTGCAAGACAAAGGTTTTATAAGACCTAGTTCATCTCCATGGGGATCTCCACTTTTTTGTGAAAAAGAAAAATAACACACTACGAATGTGTGTAGATTATCGGTCATCGAATGAGGTAACAAAAAAAAAATAAGTATCTATTAGCTCATATTGATGACTTGTTTGATCTGTTGAAAGGAGCCCGTGTGTTTTCAAAAATTGATTTGAGGTCAGGTTATCATCAAATCATGATTAGAAAGGAGGATATACCGAAGACAGTGTTCACTACTACGCTATGGTTTATATAAGTACATAGTGATGTCTTTTGATCGACCAATGCACTGCCCACTTCATGAGTTTGATGAACAAAGTATTTATGGAGTATCCGTATAAATTTGTGGTTGTATTTATTGATGATATTCTTCTTTGAGGAATGGCTAGGAAAAGACCCATGCGTTTCAAAAATTTGTCCCTCCCCAAGATCATAGCATGCATTAGAACCAAGATTAGTTGTTAACCAAAAGCTTATAAACAAGTACCGTGGTCTGGAGTATCAAGATGAAGCTTGAAAATGGATTTACTCGTAGCATTCAATGCCCTATCATCGCGGAGAGATATTTGTTAGACCTTTCACAGCAAAGTAGTTTGTGTCCTTTAGGTATCCACGAACAGACCTTGGTTTCGTGCATCGGTGTCTAGCACGGATTACCGACCCTTATGAATTTCTTTAGGACAGGTGTAACTCTTACTCCTGTATTTATAGCCAAAATAATATAGCTACAGTAACCTGTAGTAAAGTCGTTACTTCTGATGCTGCCAGCAAGTTGCAGTGTTTTTAGCACAAGAATAGTACTTTCAGCCTTTGCTACACTGTATTAAGCACAAAATTATATTTTGTATGTGAGGTTTGCAATGTTTTTGGGAGAATAACCAGAAATTGTGTTCAATCGTATTGAACATTAAATCACAGTAAAGGTTTATAAACCTACCTAAACCTTGCTCTTTATGTGTGACTCTATAGGTTCATGCAATGTTGATAGTAAATAGAAATCTCTTTTCGATCTACAAGTGCATAGCGGCTTCTAACAAAACATTGCGACTACTCAAATTGTATGAAGGTCGGCGATCCAACGAACCTCTCAATGATCAAATGCTGATCCTTTTGTCTCTATTGATATATTGACTTAACCCAAGGTCGAGATGTGTCATACTTGTCTTTGTTAAGCCCTTTTACTCGATTTTTGAATAGACTAAACCTGATCGTCGATGAACTCCTTGATCGCTCGGGCATGGCTATGTACATTCTTTAGTCTATTTCATTGAGTGGCCTAAGATATCATTTTTCTCTGAACGAGGAGGACAACTCTCATCTTGATCAATCACTTCCCTTCGCTTGATTCAAAACATACTCGAGTGATGCCCTTATGATTACCCAATTACGGTATAATGTTGGACAATATCAAAGCATGCTATCCTCATGTAGGAAGCGTGTTTGATCTCAGGTCGAGGATCAAGACATTTCTCCTTGTATGAAATCATCTATGACACATCATATCATCAAAGGTGTTTCTCAAATCAGGTCGATCCGATACCATGTACTCCTACATGTGTATCCACATGATTATATTAATATCACATATCCATAGCATACAAAACATGACTATCACAACAACCCATGTGCTTGATTATATCCATGTCTATTATTGGTGTTCTAGTCTATAAACAAAATCGGGGGACAACTTTATAATGATGTCATTATGTATTCTGAGTTTACAACCAAGTAATACTTGATGACTGTAACATGACATCACTAATGGAACCATACAAGCATAACATATTACAATCATTTTCATGATTGGCCTCTAGAGCATATTTCTTACAATCTCTCACTTGCACTAGAGCCAACCATGCATGTATCTAATACCCATTGCTCTAGTATGCACCTCGTTCTTTACTTGCGAGAGAGGCTTTGTCAACGGATCCACCACATTAGTTTCTGTTGCTACTTTGCATATCTTGACATCATCTCTATTTAGAATCTCTTGAATAAGGTGATATCGCCGTCGTATGTGTTTGGATTTTTTGTGTGCCCTTGGTTCTTTAGCTTGCACAATGGCTCCAATATTGTTATCACAATAGAGATCCTCTGGGCTCACAGCATTAGGAACTACACCTAGTATTTCAATGACGAACTTTCTTATCCAAACAGCCTCCTTCGGTTTGTTGAAGTAGCAATATACTTGGCTTACATTGTGGGTTTGCAATGGTCGATTGTTTTGAATTCTTCAACAAATCACTCCTCCATTGAGGCGAAACACGAATCTAGATTGCGATCTTGATCATCATTATCGGTTTGGAAGCTTGCATCTGTGTGACCGATTCTGTGAGCTCTTCCTCACCACCATAGATAAGGAACATATCCTTAGTTCTTCTCAAGTACTTAAGGATATTTTTGACTATTGTCCAGTGACTCTCACTGAGGTCTGCTTGATATCAACTTTTTATGCTTAAGGCTTAAGAAACATATAGGTGTGTACATATCATGGCGTACATGATGGATCCAATAACAGAAGCATATGGAACCACACTCATGTGTTCTCGCTCATCCTATGTCATAGGACACTGAGTCTTCTAGAGATTTGTACCAGGTGACAAGGGCAAGAATCCTTTCTTCGAATCCTATATGCTGAATCTCTTTAGTACATTGTCAATATATGTACTTTGACATAATCTAATTAACCTTCTCGATCTATCTCTATAGATCTTGATGCCTAATATATAGGTTTGCTTCACCCAAGTCTTTCATTGAAAATCTTATTTTCAATGATGCCTAATTGATTCAAGCATGGGAATATCATTTTCAATTAACAATATGTAGTCCACATATAGAACCGAAATACTAGTGCGCTCCCACTTGCCTTCTCATAAAGGCGGGGATCTTTTTATTTTGATGAATCCAAACTCTTTGACAACTTCATCAAAACAAATATTCCAACTCGGAATGCTTGCTTCAATCCATAAATGGATTTTTGAAGCTTGCATACTTTCGGCATTTGTAGGATCGACAAAACCCACGACTGTATCATATACACATCCTCGTTGAGCTTTCCATTAAGGAAAATGGTTTTGACATCCATTTGCCATATATGATAATCGAAATATGCTACAATTGCTTGGATGATCCGAATTGACTTAAACATCACGACTGGTGACAAGGTTTCATCAAAGTCAATACCTTGAATCTGTCTGAACCCTTTAGCCACTAGTTGGGCTTTATGGATGTGAACTCTTCCATCACGTCAATTTTCCTTTTGAATACCCATTTATTCTCGATGGCTTTCACGCCATCCGGTAAATCAACCAAGTTCCAAACTTGATTATCTTTCATATAATTCATCTCGGATCTCATGGCTTCAAGCCATTTTTTGAATCTGGGCTTTTCATTGCTTCTTGAAAAGTGGAGGTCATTGTCATCTAATGATAACGTGTCACCTTGTTTAATCACAAGAAACATGAACCTCTCGGGTTTGTGGCGTGCCCTTCGATCTCCGTAGGGTTGGTGTTTCAATAACAGGTTCTATAATTATTTTCAGATTTTCTTGAGGTTTATCGGGGTTGGAAGAAGATGGGGTACATCTTGAATTTTTTAAGGTGCCTTGAGCTCCACTAACTCTTTTGGAAAGAAACTCTTTTTCTAATAAAACACCATTACAGACAACAAACACTTTGTTCTCATACCGATTATAAAAAAAATACCCTTTGGTTTCCTAGGGTAGCCCAAGAAGATGCACTTCTTAGATTTGAAGTGAGCTTATTAGGCGTCAAATGTTTTATATAAGCATCGCAACCCCAAATCTTTAGAAAAGATAAACTAGGTTGCTTCGATCCATATTTCATATGGTGTCTTTTCTATTGCTTTCGATGATGCCTGTTCAAAATGAGCCTTGTTTGTTTCTAGGCGTATCCCAAAAATACAATGGAAGATCTATTTGGCTCATCATAGACCGAACCATGTCCAACAAGGTTCTTTTCTCCCCTCGATACCCGTTCCATTGAGGCATACCGGGTGGAGTCAACTATGGAATGATTCCACATCTTTTAAGATGATCACCAAACTCTTGGCTCAAATATTCACCTCCATGATCGGATCGCGAAATTTAATTGTCTTGCCAATATGATTCTATACTTTATTCGAAACTCTTTGAACTTTTCAAATGATTCGGACTTATGTCTCATCAAGTAGACATATCCATAACGACTAAGGTCATCCGTAAATGTTATGAAGTACTGAAAACCATTTATGGCCACTATACTCATTGGTCCACATACATCTGTATGTATTAGTTCTAATAAGTCTTTTACCCTCTCACTAACACCAGTGAAAGGTGCTTTGGTCATTTTTCCAATAAACAAGATTCACACGTGTCATAAGATTCAAAATCAAATGAGCTTAGAAGTCCATCTTTTTGGAGCTTCATTATGCGCTTCTTGTTTATGTGACCCAAGTGACAGTGCCACAAGAAAGTGGGATTCAAATCATTTACTTTAGCTTTCTTGGTAACTATGTTATATATTGGTGCTTGGAGATTCAAACAATATAGTCCATTCTGTAATGGAGTATTTCCATAAAATATATCATTCAGATAAAATGAACAACATTTGTTCTTGACTCTGAATTCAAATTTCTCCATATCCAAACATGGAATAGAGATGTTATTCTTATTTATGACAGGTACATAGTAACATTTACTCAACACCAATACCATATCTGAAGGTAAAGTTAACAAATAAGTTCCTACCGCTATGGCAGCAACTCTTGCTCCATTGCCGATGTAAACCTGAACTTCTCCTTTTGCCAATATCCTAGTACCTTGGGCGCTGCATATTTGAACAAATTCGTGGGCATATGATATGCAACTCTTGCTCCATTGCGAAAGGCCCGATCCGGCCGATCAACAAGGTCAAAGAACCTTCAAAAAGGGCATATGATATGACGGACGAGAAACAAAGCAAAATCGTGGCGCGAAGTTCTTGCACGCCGCACCAAGGTGCGGCGCGAAGAAGCAATTGATCGCTTCAAAACACTTCGCGACATCCCATGCGATAACTGCTTGCCTATGCCGTCGAGACCACAAGCGGACAATAGCAAAGGCTACACTAAAGTCTAAGCGGGCTAAGACAGGCGGCAAAGAAGAAGAAAGAGCAAAACGACTTGACCAATTCATGAAAGAGGCAAGACTTCGGTTCTGCGGTGAAGCTCTTGGATTAACGGGTGATCTCCCGATGGCGAAGTGAGATGGCAATATGAGTTGGGCGGGAGTTGGTTAACCCTAAAAACATAAAGGATTTAATAACTAAGATGCGGCAATTTCATGAATGGTACATGGTAGAGTCCGTTCATGGAAGAAATATGTTCCCCCTCCGTATCAGAAACGAAGATTTCTATCACGGGGACAACCAAATATGCTAGAATTGAAGACTTGTACCATTTTTACCATCGGGGCGCTATCAACGTGTCTCTCATGAAATTTCTTGGTGTGCGTAAGTGTTAAGCTAATAAGTTTACCATGTGTTTCCTCGTGCGAAAAGTTGCAACTCTAATAACTTATTCCTTTCTATGTAGAATGGAGATACAACGATGTAGAAGACAGTGACTTCAACGTGGGCTTCATAGACCGAGATTGTCAACGAGACTATCTTCGGATACAAACCAAAGGATGTTGAGGATTACATTCAGGTGCATTCGTGGGACAGCACTACAAATCGTACATATACGCCCTTCAACCGAGTGCGTATATATCGTGTCCTCACAACCTCTCGTTCCTATCTTTTAAAGCATACATAATATGACTAATTACATATGTATGTTGAAATATATTAATAGGTTTCACTTTGGGTCCTTGTTGTTATCATGCTTGATAATAGCAAGATCATTATTTAAGACTCAAGAAGGAAACCACAACAAAAATATCAATATATCATTGACACGCTAAATCGGTATGGCATATATTAATTTATAAGATGGTTTTCTTATTATATTGAAATGCCTAGCTATTTAATTAATTCAAACTCTAATAATTACTATTCATGTAATAGCATCACGGGCATTAGCAAGGTTCGAAAGAAGCATAAAGGAACTTTGAAGAACAAATTCACAGATCCAATTAAGCACTTTCGATGCGTAATAAAGCATATTAATTAATTCATATTCTTTAGTGATAGTTTTTATCTCAATAATTATATTCTTTTTAAATTTCATTATAGGTTATCTGACAAGCGGTGGAAACAACTTATGTGGCTATTATGTGTGCCACTACATGTAAAATCTTTGCCAAGGCGATGTGCCCAAAATAAATGACGAGGTGCGTGTGTGTCAAAAATACCAAATTAATGATGCATCTCAATTTCTTAGTACATACAATTTACGTGTTCAGCGATTTATTTATTTCCTTCTTTGGCAGCCTTACCTCGATGTGCAAGGGATGATCCCGCCTCACCTAGTTGCAGCAATCCAAGAACAACTTATCGGCTTCATTGTTGACGAGATAATATCCACTAAAGCGAGGTCCACACAAGGGATGGAGATATTGTCCTTCTGTAAGGACAGGTGAAATATCGGAATCATCGAAGGCCGCAAATAGCGATGTAGGCAAGAAATGAGCTCAAGATTCACCCTTGTACTCTTGAAATGTATAAACATTGCTTTAGTGTGCTCATTATTTCATGTGTATACATCAACTTGTCCATTTTGATTCATTAGTACTATTGTGTAAATGAACTTAATTGTGGTTGTGTGAATGAGTACACATCATATTATATATTTAATTGTGAAAAAACTATTGTAGTTGTATTTAATTTCTTGTCAAAATTCATATTCCAAAACCGCTTCTTATAGAACATATTCTATATTGAATATAATTTAGCTCGGTCTCTCCTGGCGGTTGGTAACTCCAACCTCTTGTGAAGAGGGCTTACGTGGCGTTCTCCTCATTTGCTGAGATGCTCTCCTGGCGGTTAGTAACACCAACCGCTTGTAGAGAGTATCCGCGTGGCGACTCCACCGACCTACGGGCGCCTTCGAGCTATGCAGTAGTGTCGTACCTGGCGGTTGGAGGAACGCGAGTTTTACGGAGGTATCACTCGTGGTTGCCTACAACCAGTTCAAAACCGTTTACGAAGCGTCGGCTCGGTTGTAAAAGCCAGTTCGCTGGTAGTGCCAGGTCGATAGGAAGACACTCGTCTGGTGGAGCTACTCCTATACACCCGAGCTACGATGAACAACCTCGATGACATACTCGAGGAACTTCAAGACTACCAAGAATCCCTGAAGCTGAAAGGCCAAGATATCAGGATCTCGTCAAGAACGCATCGCACCAATATTCGAGCGAGAGATTATCAAGCCTTGTATAAATGTGGGCCAAAGAAGAAGCAGCTTTGTCGGCACTAGCAGCATCGAGAACATCACAACCTCTTAGAGCATCTCCAATGGGGTACAGTCATCTAGCTACAAGGATGCCAACTCAGCATTTTTGCTTATGTGGAGGAGAGTTAAGGAGAAGAGAGATAAAGACTATCTACTAACTTATAGTCAGTCTATAACTAATTCCAAGATACATGCCCTGTATTACATGTGGGGCATAATAATTTTATAGACCATGCTATAGCTAGTTCATTGGAGAGATTGGCTATATGCTATCTATAGATGACATGTTAATTTTATATAGGTAATGGTTGACTATACCATTAGAGATGCTCTTAGTCATCGAGGAAGTTCTCTGGATCAAGAGGTCCTGATGGACCAACCATCGTCCCCTGCAACAACTTCAGCATGACCAAGAAGGTTCAAGCATGTACGCTCACCTCCCAAGACCACCGGACACCGTCCCATCAACCGGAGTGTCTCCGCTTGACTTACGACCCCTTCAACACCCACCAACATCTCCCTAGCTACCTAGTGGGATGATCTTGAGGATGAATCCACTTTCACCAGTATCTAGTGGATGTAGCTGAAGTCCTGCCTATCAGTATCCTAACACTAGATAGAAGAGAGCTCGCATGGTTACTTTTTGGATATTTGCGGGCGTAATCTCTTCCACCACTTGGTACCAGCCTAGACGATGTAATATATGCGAGCGTAATCTCTTCCGACACTTCTATTTTATTTATGTTTTCACGTTTGCTAGACTGTAATTATAAAATTATCCTTTTGGTATTGTAATATTTGACCAGATGGCCTATCAATGTCAATATGTACTTTCACTACTAGAAAATGACCTTCCATACCAGCACATCGGTCCGATTGGCCACGAATCGGGGTGATGTGGCAATAATCGGTTAGTAGCTCTGAGGGCTAAAAGCACGATTTTTAGCTCACATTAGTACCGGTTTATAACACGAACAGTACTAAAGGTGGCTTTACAAGCGGGTACATGCTAGTAGCACAGACACACATTAGTCGATTAGTGTTATGAACCGGTACTAAAGGTAGGCCTTTAGTCGGTTAGTAACACTATCGGTTAGTAACACGAACCGGTATTAAAACTCATTCGGCATACTTCAAAAGGAATGCATATATATCCTAGTTTATTAAATACGTGTGTGTGGCCCGGTGGATTGGTTAGAAGAGTGAGTGAGGACTCACGTGGTGGCATGAGGTCCTAGGTTCAAGTCATGGGTTCGCCTTATTTTTTAGATATTTTCTACGCTTTAGTACGGTTAGAGGCAGGGACTAAAGATCTCATACCTTTAGTCCCGGATGACCTATCGGTTAGGGAAGCTGGGACTAAAGCCCGTTCCCAACCGGGACTAAAGGCCGTTTTCCTAGTTGTGTTTGTTAGGAGGGAGGTTTGTGACACCGAATTAATAAGTAAATCGTGCTTATATTTACGTAACCAACAAAAATTGAATTTTTCCAATTTTATCTATAATTCTAATAAGTTACATTTCAGTTCCTCCTCTCAATTATAAAATAATAACTAACTAAAAGCATTAATTTAAAATCATATCTGCTCATACTTCCCATCCATTTCGCATAAACAAAAAAAAAAGAAAGAAAAAAAAAAAAAAAACAACTTAATTCTAAATTTCAGATATTTACATAATTATCTTCGCATAAAATAATAACACAAGAAATATTCCATTTTTCTTCCTTTCCGTCCGTTCTTATCCTAATCATGATTATTCATAATATTCTTCCGTCCTCATCTTTCCGTTCCTATCCTCGTCATAATTTCGTTCCGTCCCATTCACCGACGTGGTCATCGGCCGTGAGCCACGTCGGAGACTTCATCTCATGAGCACTGCAAAAACCAAACTCCCTGAGCGAAGCACCTAAGCCAGCATCCCCATTTCCCAACTGCCGAACCAACAAATACACACATCGCAGCCCAAATCCTACCACGAAACACCGAGTCCCAGTCCATCGAGGAAGCCTCAAGTAAGCAGCAGAGCGTAGAAGCTTGTCGGTGTCGCCTCGGCGAGTACCCGCCGACCCGTCTCCGGAGACCGCCGCCCTAGCCCTGCTGCCCTTGCGCTGCCCAGCACCTCCTGGTGCCGCCCCTTGTGCCGTCGTCCGGTCGAGCCGACCCGCCAGCGCACTCCTCCTCCACCTCGCCTTGCGCCGTCACCGACCGCCGCCTCCGCCCTGCTTCTCCCTGCGCCGCCGCCGCCCGAGCCCAGCAGCGCCGCCGTCCCCCTCGCCGAGCCGCTGCCGTGCGCCTCCTTGCCGGCCAGCCGTCGCCGGGCGCCGCCCACCGCCGGCCAAGCCCCTCCCGGCCGCCCTCTCCTTCCTCCTCCCTCCTCTCCCTTTCTTATTCCTTCTTTCCTTTCTCCTCTCTCTCTCTCTTTTCTTTCTCTCTCTAAAGCCAGCCTCCCTGCTCTTATCCGTTGGAGACCCAAATGGGTCAACAAGCTGACCAGTGGGCCCAAGCTCTGATGCTTTTCCAATTTCCTAAATTTCCAGTTACTTCAAACTTCAACCTTTCATTCGGATTCATCCGATCTCCGATTCGGCGATTCAAGTTTCTAAAATCCATAAAAATCATATCTATCTTCTATAATTTTTGTATAATTTTTAAAATTATATTGCTATATATGTATTTATTGGTTGTTGTTTTATTGTTTTGCGTCACGATAGATCGTTCGGACGCCGAAGAAATTTCTTGGCGCGCGACGCCCGCAAGAGTTCGACTATTCGAAGGTAAGTCTTTCCTAGAATCCTAATTTTATAGTTTTGCGAAATTGCTATGTGAATTAAAATGGCGTATGAATGTATAGTTCTACCTAGTGCATATGTCCGTCCGGCATCTGGCGTCTCCGAT
Source organism: Olyra latifolia (assembly GCA_036346145.1). Taxonomy (NCBI): domain Eukaryota; kingdom Viridiplantae; phylum Streptophyta; class Magnoliopsida; order Poales; family Poaceae; genus Olyra; species Olyra latifolia. The sequence continues at coordinate 69,384 of JAYEVC010000018.1, read as the reverse complement.
AAACCACGAACCCTAGGATAATTTATATTATTATCACTCACTGTTTTTGCATTAGATGCTTAGAGATGCTCGAGATAGGTTATCGAGGATCGATCCCACACAATACACATACGATAATAGAGTTGATATTTTGGTTTATGGTGGGATTTGGTTCATTCACCATTAATTAAAATTTGACCAACTAATAAAGGGATCGGGAGCGAATGGATTGTAAGGTAGGTGCGTGAGCACAGTATCAGGTTGGTGATTGGTTGCGCTCGAGACTAAGGACCGATGATTGTGACACACTTAGCGAGATAATCCGTGCGACCACAAGCCGGAATGGGGCGGGCCTAATCTAAAGGAAAAGAAATGTCGGGATTACTCACTTGTCCTTGCACGGTGGATGAATTGAGAAGTATAGAGAGAATTGAGAAACATCACTAGGGTATTGCGAGAAATTTGTGCGAAGCATTTCTCTGGGTACTGTGTGAAGCGAGTGCGACCGTGTTTAAGCCGAGATTAATTTTACGGAGGGTTTTGTTATAATATCCTTGACGGGAGGATATCGTATCTTCTTGAGTAAAGCGTACAACCTCTGCGAGTAAACCCATTTAAATGGCGAGTTCTCGGTTAAAGAGCGTCTCGGCGGTCTTTATAGCAATAGCATCATCATTTTAATATGACATGGGTAAGGTTATTCGGCGTGTGTGCCATTGCTAGATAAGAATCATGAGGTTGTCATTTAAGAAGTGAGATTTGAGTATTGAGAAATGAGACATGAGATAATGAGTTGAGAACTTGAGACTGAGAGGATAATTATATCCATTTTGTTTACATTGAGAATTTCTATTTATTAATATATGTTTCTCAAATGCTTTTCAATTCTAAGTGAAATGCTTTTATGCAAATTAACCATCAACTGCATTAAGGTAAACCTTAACCTGGCCCTTCCTAGGAAGGACTTGCTAGCAGTCAAATGCTAACCTGCATGTTATCTTGGGCTGTTCATTCAATGAGCGGTCAAGAATATGAAGACGCTTGAAAAACGTTGATATCTTCGAATGTTGATCCGGACTACTAGCCGTTTTCCTACTCGGCGTGTGCTGTGGCCGTGATGGGACACTATTTTTGATTGTAAATATTTACTCCTTTCTAATATGTGTGATATTTCTCCGCTAATGTAATATAATACTCCGCCGCACTCTTAATTATTTTAATGGCTAATGCAGCTTTGTTTTGGTATCATAATTATGTTTCACTGTGGGTATGAGCACTGATCCTTGGGACTCATACCAGTAACACAGAGGGTTCCGGTTTGGTAAAAACCGGGGTCTGACATGTGGGGAGGACTCTAAGCAAGGAGGGATCGGTCTCCCTCCAATATCCGATGTTGTCAAGCAGCAACTACTTCACTTGGATGATCAAGATGGAGGTGTTAATGGAGGTACAAGGTGTTTGGGATGCCATGGGCCCATGGCCAGAGTGGCCATGGACAAGTAGAAGGACAAGATGGCATTGGCGGCCATTTACCATGCGATTTCAGAAGAATACTTAATGCAGCTTTCAGGGACGAAGATGGTGAAGGAGGCTTGGGACAGTCTGAGGACTATATACCTCGGTCTTGACCGTGTCAAGAGAGCACACATTCAGACCTTGAAGAGTGACTTTGAGGACTTGCGTAGAAGGAGACCAAATCCGTGGATAAGTTCGGAAATTGACAACCCTTTCAAACAGAATCTCTGGATTAGGTGAAAAGTTGGAGAACACGGTCATCATCAAGAAGCTGTTCCTTTCTATCCCAAACAAGTTCTTGTAGGTCATGCCTGCAATTGAGCAGTTCTTGACTTGGAGACCATGTCCATTAAAGAGATGATTGGACGTCTCAAGGTTTTTTAGGAGCGAATATGCAAGCGCCAAGACGAGGGGGATGAACACCTACTGCTCACCAAGGCCCAGTGGAGGGCTCGGGAAGGAGCTAACGCGTCCAAGCATTCTGGTAAGAAAAAGTTTGAGAGGGGAAAGTTGAGAGGGAAAGTTGAGGTGTTTTAAATGCAATGCGTTAGGACACTTTAAATCAGAATGTAACAAGCTCAAGAAGGAGGAGCCACTGGAGGCACATTTAGTCAAGCGGATGCAAACAACGAACCGGCGCTACTGTGAGTGAGGGTGGTAGAAAACAAGATTAGAGCATTGGATATTAGTAATAATCTTGTTGTTAGAATAAATGTACGTGGCATATATATATCGTGTACATGCATGACTACAACAAAAAGAGCGGAGATACAGTTTAATACAGACGGTTTATCAGATTGTCTCTACTCATGCGTACATACCACCTTAGGTTGAAGATAGATACAAATGCTTAAGACGGTTTTAAAATCTGTATCTACTCGAGCCCTTGCGCTGATCCACGAGGGGAAAGAAAAATTGCCCTCTAGGCTCTAACTCCCAAGCAAACCGCCAAATAATCTTTTGATGTTTTCTCCTTCAATTTGGCGTTTTTTCTTGTTTGACCAACAAGTATATTTGATAGCAAACAAACCACCTCTCAACTTCTCAGGTTTCCTTGTCCCCAAGAATTCCCCCAACCGATTCATCAGAGATTCAGAGCGCCAGCGCTCCCACTCGCAGCCATCGCTGCCTCATTTTGCTCGCGGCTGGCCAGGCAATCCGGCGCAGACACTCCTCACAGGTCGCCACGCGAGCCGCCACCTTACCTTGACGGCCGTTGCCGTCGTACCTCGCTGGTGGTTACCGGTGAGAAAGCGCAACGCGTAGCAACATAACATGCCATGGGCAAACCTGCACAGTACGCATCTAGATCTAGTCGCTATCCTTAGGGGAAGTTGTTGCAGAACCGGCAGCAGCTTATCTAGCATCACGGCCGCACAGCAGCAGCCAGCAGCGTGCAAAGGGTCTTATCTCATAGCCGCTTGGCGTTGGGATGTTGGCCGCCGACCGGGACGCTGATGGCCCCCCATTCTAGACTCCAGATTCGGCAGGTTTGGCGACGATGGCGAGCGGCACCTCGTGAGGACGGTGAGTGCAGGCATCTGGGTGGTGGGTGCTATGCGCTTTAAGCCCATATTCAGGTAAGACTTCGATTAAGTTCTTATTCAGAACCAATGTCACTAGCTCATAGAAATTTCAATGGTATGATGCCATATTGATATGTATTTTATGTAGTGGAAAGAAGTTATGCCTCGCCACATTAATTAGACTCTTGAAATATTGTAGTTCCTCCGTAGTGGATCTTTAATTGAGCATACCTGGTTGTTTTGTTGAAATGTACAGTGCAGGATACAAAGATTTACATATCCCTATCCTTGAATTATTGATCAATATGTGAGCACATGGAATTTTGTGCAATCAATCCATATTCTTTTTTTACTAAACAAGAATAGCTAGTGGATAAAAAAATTCGGAATCTTCAGACCATGAATCCTCTTCCTCTTTGCTTCTGGTCTTGTGCTAACTACACAAGATGAGTCTGATTTTGTGGCCTTCTATTTTTTTTATGCGTGCCTATGGTGAAGAATTTCTATTCTTTGATTGTCGGGACCAGTTTTACTAAACCAAACCCCTCTGTGTTAATAATCGTGTCCCAAGTATCAAGCCCATACCTATAATAAAATAGAAACTAAGCACCAATACCAATCTTGTAATAACTAGAAAGTAAATCAAAATGCAGAGCAACATATCATAATAATTTATAGTCTTGCAAGAAACAAAATAAAATTAAATTTAAATAGACCCATCATCCACCACAGACAAACTGACTAGGGAAGCTCTAGAAGTCTAGATCACCCTCCGGCAAAACTCCAATGTTATCCTACATATCCTCGTACTCCTCCTGACTTGTTCATGGAATAGGCAACCCCAGATGAAAACTAGGGTACTAGCAAATCTTCCCCTAAGATGGGCCAGGTTAAGGATCACACTAGGAAAGGTCAAGGTTTATTTGCATAAAAGAATTTTACTAATAGTTGAAAAGCATTTAAGAAACATAAATAATTTGATATCAAATTCTCATGATCAAATTGAACAGTAGTATAAAGTAACTCAGTTCTTATTCTCATAGTCTCAATTCTCATATTTTCAACTCATAAACTCATAACTCAATCTCATGGTATCAATCTCATTATCTCATCTAGCGACGACACGTGGCTGGATCAACCTTACCCACATAATATTAAGGATATGTGATGCTATATTGTGAAACCCACTTTGTCCACCCTTAACCTGGCCACATCCATTCGAATGGTTTTACTCTGCAGAGAATGTATGCTTTACCTGCAATATATGATATCTCTTCTATGCTCCAATTGCTGGAAGAAACATCATAACAAAGTCTCTCGGAAGACTAACCCCAAGCTTGCCATGGTCATGAACTTATCCGAAACACCCCGCGCATGGGCAGTACAGCAGCGGTGCTGATCCCTTGGGACCCAACTACAGTGCACAAGCAGATGACAATCCCGACATTATTTAACTCTAAAACTAGGCCACGTCCTATAAATGGGCTTCTTGATGCATACGGTAAATACTCCGTTAAGTAATCGCATGGTTTTGTCCTTATTCTCACAGCGGTACCCAACAGAATCCTAATTCTCATGCATGAATGCACCCACCTTACAAGCCATCCGCACCCGATCCCAATTATTAGTTGGTGGATTTTAATTTATAGCATGAAAAATGCCATCATCTCCCACATTGATCCATCTTCCAAATTCATGATACCAAAGTGGAATCCACTTTGTGATCCCCTAACCAAGCATTGCTAAGCAATTGACCCTAAAAACAGTAGGGAATACATGATAATTATAACATATCGGTGAATTTGAATATTAGTTGCATATTTCAAAAGATAATAGTTCATTAGGATATCTAGATTAAAATATCGCACGATGCCTTCTTCTTGAAACCTGTCTGTGGAAACCTTAATGAGTGTTCCTATGAGACCATGTGTGAGGTCTTCATGTGGTGATGAGTATATATGACTTGATTTGATTTGGTTGAGAAGTTTGTGTTTATGACTTATTTAGAGCGAGGCGGTTTATGTTTCAGCACATATAGTTTTGTTGTTTGAAATGTTTCGTGAAGCTCCTTTGCTTGGATGATTTTTTGGTCTTCATAGCACTTGTGCGGAATATCAAGACAAAGGTTTCTCGTGTTGGGCGGAAAGTCATTTGACACACAAATTAATTGTTATAATTTTCACAAGATGTTGTGGCGAATGCCAACACGATAGTTGGGCTCATGCTAGGCTCACATGGACGTCATGGAGATGCACTTGAGGTGGCTCAAAATTTTTGGTTGGGTTGGAGGCACGGATGCGTGGAAAATAAGCGGTCATGTCAAGGGATGAATACCCATTGCATCGAGTTGACGGATTTTGTGTAAAGCCCATGTAGGTCTTGTGTGGCCATGTAAAGCCCATATATGGGGCTGGTTGTTAGTAGTAGAGTGAGTGAATCCTAGCCCTTCAAGGGTGGAGATGCCTTGAAAAGGCCAATATAAGGAGGGGTAGAGGGATGCCTCTGTCCACATCTTGGTTAGGATTTTATTTTAGAATTATGTGCTCTTTATGAGTTTTGCCTACTCTTGCGTGTCTATAGAAAACCAACAAAGCAATAGAAAAAGATTCCACAAAAAGTTTTGCTTTGTTCTTCTTACATTCTATGTGTTTTATCAAGTTTGTTTCTTTATTTCTTTTGCAACTACTATCTTTGCCTCCTCCTACATGCTGAAAACTTATTGATTTAGGAGGTTTTGTGGTTGCTCATTCAATTATCTTTATGTTGCAACTCACCAAGAGCACCAAGATCAAATTTTGATCTGTTTGTTTGTTTTAGCAGATTTGGTTTCTCTGCACGATAGTCTGGTAGTTTTGTCAAAAATTCATCGAAATGATATATCTACCGCTCTTTCATTGTCAATTGTATAGGAGTCATCATTAGGGCGCCATGAAGATTTTACTAAGCCCGAATGTTACGTCGAAATTTCGAACAACACTATTTGTTATTTTTGCTTCCTTTTTCTAATCTTGATTTTGAGGTGAAATTTGGTGTGTACATTTATGACTTACTATTCCTAGGAAAACATAGAAATTCAAATGAGTCATATTTTTGGATAAATCACCTCTCGACCAAGATGCTTCTCTACTGAAAGTTCACTTTTGGTTTCCAAAAGCAGCTGGGCTTTTGGCTAATTCTTTTTCATTTTCTAAAGTTGTTTTGGAGTTGATTCTTTTTTTTTTGTTGAACCTTCGTTAATCAGGAGCACCTAAGAAAAAATTCCCATGGCCACATGACCCACAAATTTTTATTCATGGCATTTTTGCTAGGGATACGTGCTGTTATCCTGAGAATAATCCATTAGTGATCTTGTTTCTTAAGGATCATTTGCTTGTGTTATCTTCTCTTGATTTTTGGGCGCGTTGTTGAAGAAAGTGTCAAGATCAATTTGGCATCTACTCAACCCCTCTTCTAAGCGCCTAGCTTTGGTCTTTCAAGCTGGTATCGAGCGGGGTTGTGCTATTCTTTTGATCTCCACCAATCTTTGAGCCTTTCTTTGTTTCTCTGCTATGGCGGATGATAGGTACTCCACCAACCTCCTATTTTTTCGGATCTAATTTTTCTTATTAGAAGGCTCGGATGGAGTCCTACATTATGTCATTGGGATACCTATTTGATTGAAAGTTTAGAATCCCTATGTGGTGCCTAAGGATGAGGACATCAATGCCTCTAATCAGTCTAAGGTTGAGACCAATGCTAAAGTAAGAAACCTGATCATTCAGGGTTTGAGTCGCAATGAATATGAGCGGATTGTACATATCAAGTCTGGCCACATGATTTGGACTACCCTCAATGCTTACCATGACGGGATAGACCAGATCAAGATTATGAGGTAGGACCAGTTCAAGAGAGAGTACAACAGATTTGTGCAAAAATCTGAAGAATCCTTGGATTTGTGTTTTAGTCTCTTTACCAGGATTTTGAGCAATCTTCGAGTAGCAGATACCACAAATTCTGACTTGGAAAATGCTTAACACTTCATTTCTGCTCTAGACATGAAGATTTGGGGAGCCCTATCGACTCCTAGAAACCCTAGCCGTGCACGTGTGGTGCTAGCACACCGGCGCATGGCGTTCCGCCCCTGGACGTGTGGATACCGTAGAGGCATTGTTGCGGTTGGTCGGTGCTGATCGAAGATAAGGAGGAGAAGGTCGGCAAGATCATTGCTTCCTTTGACTACTTCTGTCTGCGGTAATCGTCTGGCGTTGCTGCGGTGGTGATCGGCGAGAGGGGCGTTCGACTCGGCGAGCAACTACTTCCTATACCTCAAGGCGTGCGACATCGAACTTAGCTACTCCGACTTTCCTTCTGCTGCGATGGCGCTTCAAGGGTTACAATCTGTGATCTTTTACTTGTATGATGTCACGGGTACTCGTGGTAGAAATTTTTAAAATTGCGCTAGCATAGTCTAACCGTTCCTTCAATGGCGGCTAAGCGGTGGCGGTAGCTAACTATACGGTTGGCTTGACATCGATGGCGGTGCTAGGGCATCGGCCTGGTGATGGCACTTTCGGCATGGTACACGGTGGCGAGTGGGCGGCCTTGATAACTTGCTCGGTGCGGCGGCGCTAAGGTGCTGCACCGCGACAGCTCAACGGTGGCAACGCGATGACTAGAACAAAGCAACAACAGCGCGGTTATTGGCAGCGGCGACAACACGGTGGCGATGGAGAGCGGAGGCGAGCGGCGGAGCTTGTGGCAGCAGCGAGCTCGAGCGGGTTGCAAGGAGATGGGACAGAAACGAGCAGCGCAGAGTCTTTGCGGAGAGAGAGTAACAGCGAGCTCGGTGAGAACTCTGGCGAGACAAGGGATGGAGAGATGTCCCCTAGGCGACAATGGCAATGGCGGTAGGTATGGCTCCTAGCTCTGGCAATTTGGTTGTGGTTTGTAGAGGGGTATGTGGGTTTGTATAGGGGCGGCATTGGGAGTGTCCGGCCAATCGGGGATGGTTTGGATAAGGGTTTGGGCTTGCAACCGCAAGAGATAAAGGGAAAATCAGTTTGGATGCAAACTGAATTGGAGATAGGGATGAACGGGAATTATAGGGTTTAGGGATTGAACACAATTCCGGTTAGGGATAGATTTAGAGGGGGATTGGATAGAGATTAAAAAATTCCATGCAGCTTTTTTCTTATTCAGGGCACGGCAAAGCCAATTTCCATCAAGGCAAGGGGGTAAATAAGGGGGAAGGGGAGTTGTCACGATAGAAAAGAGAAATGACTATAAGGAACCAATGATTGTCTCTTCTTAAACAACATATATACTCCACACTTTACCAGCATTTGATATATCACTTTTCACGATACCTAAAAGATGGAATAGCGATTTTCGAAGCATTTCCTGTAAGAGAATTGTTTTCATTAATTTGAGAAGTGGATTCTATATTAAACTATAGCTATTGCATTAAAGAAGAAAAAAATAGTAGAAGTCGAATACGTGGAATGGTAGTGAATAGAGAGATTCTTCTGGTTTTCTTGTTCCTGAAAATATTCTATCTCCTAGACACCGTAGAGAATTGAGAATTCTCATGTCTTTCAATTCTCGTACATAAGCTCTTTATGATGAGATAGCCTGAGTAGATCGAGTTGGTTCTCCTGTTTTCAATTAAGTAATTAGGTTGATTTTTTAGTAACCGAAATTTTTAGGATGTCAAAAAAAAAGATACCTAGGTATATATATACATTCATCGGTGAAAATGCCTATATTACAAAACGGAGCTAGAGTACATACAGCCTGTTTGGCTTTATTAATGAGGTAAATATCTTGTGTTTCCGTTTCTTCTGCCTTCGAATTAAATCGTAGCATGCATGCATTTAGCCGCCGCAGGAATATCTGCAACTTGATCTTCAAGCATTAACATATATATGAATGGTACCTTGAGACAGGTCTGAGACAAATTAACGAGGGACAAGCAGCGGTGGACCGAGGATAGAAATTAAGGTAGGGCATGTACCTCTGTTTTGGGCTGCGTTGGACATAGCACTTGCCCTAGCTAGGCCTAAATCCGAAAATTATTCACTATACTATGCAGGTGTATAAAAGGTCCATAAAATTTTAGCTCGGTGTGTGGCCACCCAGCCATAGTGGTGGGTCCGCCCATGGGGACAAGCACACTATGCAAACGCTACTCAAATTAAACTATACATTCGTCTCATTTCAGATATTGACACGGAATGCAAAATATATATTTAATCCTAATTACCAATACAATTCATATATAAAACACTTTCAAATTACAATATTTGAAAGTACTTTTCAAGACAAGTCTACCCATATGTTTTTTATGTAATCGGTCTAAATATTTCAAAATATATTTATAGTTAAAGATTCAAAACATTCACTTGCACATACTTCAAACGACTTGTACTTCAAATCAAACACCTTTAATAATAAATTCTCTTTATTCAAACCAAGGATGCTTTGACCAATAATCTTGTGATCGAATTCTGAAATCATCTTATCGAGTGCCTCTTTGGTCTGTAGGATTATTGTAGGAGAAGTGGGGGATTTCAATTCCTATGGAATTTGGTACTATTTACTTATTTGATTTAAAGGATTAGGGTATAGAAAAATTGGAGGTAAATTTTCTCTTTAATCCATAGGAATTCAAACACACACTACTAGAGAAATGACCTTCTAAATCGGCACATCAGTTCCAGTTGGCCATGAACCGGGACTGATGTGGCAATAGTCGATTCGTGGCTACAAGGCTAAAAACAAGATTTTTCGCTCACATTAGTACCAGATCGTAACACGAACCGGTACTAAAGGTGGCTTTAACAGCGGTACATGCTAGGCAGCACAGACACACATTAGTTCGGTTCGTGTTATGAACCGGTACTAAAGCCTATCGGTTAGTAACACGAACCGGTAGTAAAACTCAATCCATATACTTCAAAAGAATGCATATCTAGTCTATTTTAAATACATGTAGGTGGGTGGGTGGGTTGGTTAGAAGAGTGAGTGGGAGAGTCATGTGGTGGTATGAGGTCTTGGATTCGCCTTATTTTTTAGATATTTTCTATGCTTTAGCACCGGTTTAGGGAACCGGGACTAAAGGTCGTATGCCTAAATCCCGTTCCCAACCGAGACTAAAGGCCGTTTTCCTAACAGTGACACCGTCTCAACCAAGTCCCAAGGCAAATAAAGCTAGGTGTATCTACAAATTAAACGACAATAATTTAGGTATAAGTTGAGTAAAAACTATTATATTTTTTCTCTGTTGTTTAATCGTCTGTTTAGCATGCGCCATTCAATCTATTCTATTCTTTTTTTTCCTTATTCTTTTGTTTCTGCGTTCCTGCGTTTCGACTGCTTCTGTTTGTTTGGCGATTCTGTTACGTTTGTATTTAAGCTGAAAATTTATACCTCATCGATAAGGACATCCGAGGATTAAAATTATAGAAAAAATTGTTTTGAGAGTTTTGAGAAGAAATTGTAAGACCTATAAAAATTAGGTATCAAACATCAAAGCGTTTGGCTTGTATAAAATAACAAATTTCCATCTTATACGTAAACACAAATGCAAACGCTAAAAAAAAAACAGCCTCTAGGACTAAAATCTTTCAGAAATAGTAAACTCTGCGATCATAACTCGGTGCTCCTGCGTAATAATCTTAATTAAGCACGCGCAGACTGCACGCAAGGAGCGCTAGTGCGCTACACGCGGTAGTACGGATTGACGTACGTACGTGCGCTGGCCACCGGCTGTTGCTTAATAATTTCATTATTATGACACCAACCTGCAGTAGGTATCCCAAAACTACCGACCAAAATGACAATCAAGATCCGCAAGATCACACGGCCGTTCTCCGTCCGTGCCCAATATATATATATATATATATATATATATATATATAGGAAGCCAGTTTGGGGCTCCATAGAGCCTAGGCTCCATGATTCAAATACCTATGATGTGTATTTAGATTCGTGATGTTTGACGTGCATATCTTCACATACTCTCTAAAAAAAATATTTAAGATATCAAACTCCAAAAAAAATTAATTTCAAACTTAGTTTAAACTAGTTTAAAGTATAGTTTGAACTAGTTTGAAGTATATTTTAAAAGTAGTTGAAACTGAAGTTCAACTTAATTTTTTTCGGAGTTTGATGTCTCAAATATTTTCTTTAGTGCGTATATGAAAGTACAAATATCAAACAACACAAATATCAAAGCACATCTAGTGGTAACGAATCATGGAGCCTAGGCTCATGGAGCCTCATATATATATATATATATATATATATATATATATATATATATATATATATATATATATATATATATATATATATATATATATATATATATATATAGATATATGATTGCTTGCATAGAAGACATCGTGCTTGGCGTCTAGTTTGAAAAATCCGAGACTCAAATGGCGATCCGAACCGTCCATCTTGATCTTCTCGTTGAAATCTCTTAGACAACCAAATTTCGTATTTTTTAAATTTTTTGCTATTTGTTTTGTATTTTTGAAAATCACCGATCTAATTAGTTGTGAAGCGTCCAATTTGCTGGTTTTAAAAATACAAAATGAATAGCAAAAAATTCAAAAATACGAAATTTGTTCGTTAAGAGATTTCAATGAAAGATTAAGATGGACGGTTCGATCGGCCATTTGAGTCTCAGATTTTTCAAATTAGACGCTAAGCACTGACATCTTCCGTAAAGCAGCATATAGCTAACTATATATATATATATATATATAGAGAGAGAGAGAGAGGACGTCCTGTGCGGTAAAAAATAACCGTTGTTTTGACATTAACATTGATCTCCAAAATACACTTTTACCACGATTACTAATACATTTGTTTATAAAACCCAATAAAACTATAATATTGTGAAAGTACTCTGGAGATGAATCTGCACATATAGTTTTTTATATACTCAATCTAAATAGTTCAAAAGATATCCTTAGTTAAAGTCACTACTAGAGATATAGGTATCACAAGGGGTACATCACAAGGAGTTCATTACGAACCCCTTGTGATAGTGTCATCACAAGCGGTTCAAAAGACTGAGCCAGAATAGGACTTTTACAAGCGGTCGGGACACGAACCCCTTGTAAAGCCCAAGCTTTACAAGGGGTTCGTGTCCCGAACCCTTGTAAAAGTTCTACAAGCGGTTCGGGACACGAACCCCTTGTAAAGCCCTTCAAAACGCTGAGCCATGAGCCAGGATAGGACTTTTACAAGGGGTTCTACAAGCGGCTCGGGACACGAACCCCTTGTAAAGCCGTGTCCCGAACCGCTTGTAAAAGTTCAGTTTTAAAATGCTAAAAGAAAAGCTTGCCTTATCTCATCGAGAGCACGCGTGGGATGAGTTGGCTAGCAGAGTGAGCGTGGGTCACGAGAAAGATGAGGTCTGGGTTGAATCCTCCTCCCCAAAATTATTTCTCTTTTAAGCGATGCCGGCAGCACAACAAGCGGATATAAAACCGCTTGTGATGCCCGAAACATCTGGCGATTGCTTACAAGTGGTTACAAAACCGCTTGTAAAGTCCAATTCGCTGGTAGTGAGTTTTAAAACTTTAACTTGCATGTAGTTCAAATAATGGATATCTGTGATTGGAGGGAGTAGTGATTTCAAAATCTAGTGAGGAGAATATGATGAGTTAGCAGCATATATTACTCCCTCCTATCACGAAGAACTATTATTTTCGATATTGGCATAGTCTCCAAAATGGACATTTAATAGCTAATAAATGTGGCAATCCATTTATAAAACACAATAAAATTATTAAGTTATGAAAGTGTTCTTCAAGATAAATCTACCTATATGATTTTTATGTACTCAAACTAAATAGTTCAAAAATAATCATAACCAAAATTTCAAAACTTTGGCGTGCATGTACTTCAAACACACTTCAAACACAGATATTTGTAACTGGAGGGAGTAGTTAATAACCACATCACCGATAGTGGAGTCAACCATAAGCAAGGTCTATGTCATGTATAAATAGTATATATGCAAGCTCTCTAATGGGCTAGCTATAACAATCTCAAAAATTAATATGGGTCTGTATGTAGTATTCTGCATGGCTTTGCAATGTGTTATATACTAACTCTTGGTGAAGAGCTAGCTCTTCACACTCTCCTCTCCTCTTCTTCACATAAGCAAGAAAAAAACTGTAAAAATTCTTATAGCTAACTAAAGTGACCTTGTTGGAGATGTCCAGGAACAGGTACCATGTACAACATCTGCACATAGATGTGGCCATGCTCGTGTTTCTCTTTAATTAAAAGAGAAATAGATCTGACAACAATTTGGTAAGGGTCACATCTCCATGCTGCATTTGGTGCATATGGAGAAGACATGATGCACTATGGAGACTTTGTCAAATACGTTTGATTTGTTTTGAGATTCGTGACATTTGATATGTACACTAACTAAAAAAGGAACTTGAAACATCAAACTTCAAAAAATATTAAATTCAACTTGAACTACCTATGAATATGTATAGCTATAGTTTAATTTAGTTAAACTGAAGCTGAACTTATTTTTTTTTGGAGTTTAATATATCAAATAACTTCATTAATGGATATGTAAAGATATTTGATCATGGACCTTGGATCCGTGAAGTACTAAAGCTATAGTACCCCTAACTATAGCTATAGCCGTCCGTAAGGATCATATGAGTGAACTGTGAGCCATGCGCGTCTTCCTTTGCTAGTTTGCCCCTTGCACACATATATGCATAGTCTATTTTGTTCTTTTTCACTAGAACTTTTGACTATATAAGCATTGATTGACGAATCGTTTTCACCATTGTATTTCTAACACTTTTATGAACAAAACTAGACTAGACTTAATATATAAAATTTATTTTTATATATATGCATGCTTTACAATTTCATGTGAACTACTTTACTATAATATATGACACAAATGTGGATATCAGATGAAAAATATTTTTACTATCCTTGTCGGTAGCATGCACCTACTGCTTCATGTATCCTTGAAAAAATAGGTTTACTACCACATGATTGTTACTTTATAACTTCGTATGTACCATTATACTCTTATATATATATTATATTCGATCGAAAGGTCAGTTCACTATGCTCGTAAATATTGTTTTACTAATTCATTACACAACTTACTACTTCATTACACATCTTCACCGCTTTACTAGCTACTTCACGTACGCCTATTTACTAGAATATATGAGAATTTATACAATTTTTAAAATTTATATTTGTTGTTTAAAAATGACTTCGAAAATAAGAAAAGGTTTAAAATTTTCAAATTTATGAAAATTCATAATTTATTTTTTTTGTACAATCCCCAAATTTGGAATGTTACAGGGCATGCATTGGCTTTTGTCAGGGGTTACCCATAGATGCTATGTTTGAAAAAAATTATTTTTTTAACCCTTTGAAAATAATTATTTTAATATTAACCCTCGCGAAAAAATATTTTCAGATCTAACCCTTTTGGCCGCGCCACCCCGCCTGGCGCGGCAAATAGCCACTGCCTCGCCAGTGCCAGTGGCGCGGCAAGATCAAGTTGCCGCGCCAGGCGGCCTGGCGCGGCAGGGTCGGCCCCATGTGGCAGCCATATGAACCTCGTTCCTCGGTGCGGTGTGTCTTGGTGCGGCGATGACATTAGCTTGCGCCAACCGCAGTGGCGCGGCCAAAAGGGTTAGATGTGAAAATATTTTTTCACGAGGATTAATATTAAAATAATTATTTACAAAGGGTTAAAAAAATAATTTTTTTCGCTATGTTTTGATCGTCTAACGGACCTTTAATTTGTGCTTAATTACTAGCCATGTGCTCTGCTACGAGTAATGATCGTCATGATTGTTGTGCTTTGCCCATATATGCCCTCATAGCTTAAGTACTGAATTGAGTCAGGGCTCCGCATCCATGCTTTGTCAACACGATCCAAATGACTTAATATCCCTTTTTATTCTTATAGAATTCTTAAAAAGTGAAATCAAATAGAATGTTTGCCCAATTTAGAACTCATCAACATCTAAACTTCCCTTAGATATTAATGCACCAAATAAGATCGATAGTACAACAAATCCAGTAAAATGTACTTGCTATATGTCGGCCACTGCCCACTAGTTCGAGAGATGATGTACTGTGCATTGCGCCACTGCCAACACTACATTCTCATTAAGTATTAAAGATGTAATTCAGTAATTATATATGTACTACCGACTGCTCACAATGGCCTCTCCTTGTTGCACCGCAGCAGCCACATTAATTATTTGGTAGGATCACGAGGAACTTGAACCCTAACATAGTGAATCTAGCCCCAAACTTCCTGCTGCCAGCTCGATCAGCTTGAATCTTAAGGTAGATCAAAAGGTTAGAAGTCTAATTGATTTGCCAAAGAAGTTTAATTGACTAAAGTATGACATTTGCATTATTCTTTTGTTAGTATATTAACAGCCAGGTACAAATTATATGATATGCGTATAATTAGTTAGAACATGGAAATGTTCATGCGTCCAAATCTCTTACTACAAAATTTATGTACTGTATTTTGAAAGAAGCCCATAGTGTTGATAATGAGTTTGCCATCTACCTCCCCAACTGTTGATCTTGTAAGTATTTTAAAAACAATTGGTGCTAGTTCACGGTATGTAAAGTGGATGGTATGACGGGTACCATTGAAAAATCAAGGCTTTGCTATATACAATTTGTAAATATTGGGTGCTATGCCCTAGTGTGACACCCTAAAATTTTTTTCCTAAATTACCGAATCTTAAAGCAATTAAGTTTTAAACCCAAACCCGCCACGGATTGGGCCCAGCACCCAACTTACTTTAGCCCATCCCTAGTTCATCCCTAACTCTCCCCTATATAACCTCCAATCACATCTAAATTCCCCCTGATCCCCTAATTTCTCCCCCTAAACCGATTTATTTACCTGTTGTCGCCGTCGTCGTCGCCGAGGTAGCCCTCCTCTCTGTTCCCGCGCCACGGCCGCTGCTGCCGGGAGCCGCACCGCCTCCACCTGCACTGCGCCGGCTGGGCACAACCGCCGCCGCTTGCTGCTGCCGCCCGAGCCGCCACGCCGGGACATGAGCTAGAGCCGCCGCTCAGCGCCACTACGTCCGAGCCACCTGTGGGTCTGTCCTTCCCATCACTTGATCTGCACTAGTCCCTGTATCAATACACTAATACACACCATTTACATAGCTGGATCATTTCATACAAGCAGAGGTCTTATATTAAAGTAAGTACCTATGTTAAGCCCCAAGGCTATTAAGTATTACAACACGGCACATTGGCTCAAAATAGTTCAAGAACAACAAAAGATCATAGTGCAATGATAATCAAAAGATCATAAACTCCTCCTGCCAGCTATGCCCTATCACGACTGGGGGTCGTCCTAAGCCTCGCCCTGATCGTCAGTGTACTCCTGGGCTCTATCTTCATGGCTGGCGTAGGGGTGTTGCTCAGACTCAACATCTAAAATAGCGATTGTGTGGGAGGTCAGTGCGCAACCAAACCACATTGGCGAGTTAACACCAACCTAATGCATTTAGTGATAGAGGTTCCGAAGGAGAGGTTGGGGTTTGTTTATTTGCAGAAAGTAAGTTTTATAAACCAAATCCTATGACTTAGCAATTTTAACGCCAAAGTTCTACTAATCATTGATTCAAATTTCAGTTTCCTATTCCATATTACAATCCCATTCTAATCTTCCTCTAAACATCCGCCATCATCTTCCGGGTATGGCCTACCTGTTGTGGATTTTACGCCCAGCGAAATGCCTATTCTTCCCTAGCAGAGTTACTGCCTCAGCATTACAAGTAACAAAATTTATTTAAACAATAAAAGAAAATTCCTAAAAGAGGGTTTTAATTACCCTAGTTAAACAAATAGGTACAATTACCATTCTAAACTAAGTTTGAATATTTTAATAATCTCTTTGATGGTTCACTAGGTCTCTATAAAAATTTGAGATTTAATTGAACTCATTTAATATTTAAAATAAATCAAATTCAGTTTATGTTTTATTAATCGTAAGGAAATAAGGTTAAATGCATGTTGTTATTATCCAGGGAGCAATATTGGTTCTAAAATTGTACAATAAATTTACTTAATTCCTAAATTATGTTATACTTCTCTGAAATTTTCTCATGATTTTAGGAATTTAACTACTAATTTTATTAAAATGGAAAACCAAATTTAAAGGGCTATTGGGAGAGTTTTTTTAATTATACAGGAATTAAAAGGGTTACATGCCCATTTTTAATTTTATTAGATCTAGCCTGTTGCCTGGTAATTATCCTAATTTTCTTAGATTTTTATTAAGTCATTTACGATTTTATTTAATCATTATTCCTTTTATGGGTTTATCTCTTAAAGAAAAATCCTTATAATGGAACTAGTAACTTAAACAGTGGCATAAATCTATTTATTGTTCGTCTAGATATTTTTAATAAATCTAGTAGGTCATCTAGTATTTACCATAATTTTTCTAGGATTTTTCCGGTAGTCTAGCTAACTCTAATAATTCATTTTTATTTACTGGAATTTCTTAATTGGATAAAAGCTGGGAAATCCATGTGGACAGTACCAGGCAGCCCACTAAGGCACAGCCCGGGAGCGAATGCGTAGAAGGCGTATTTTTCAGCTACGCCTTCACATAGCCAATGTGTAATTCCTATACTACGCTTCCACTTAATCTGACGGGTGGGTCTAGGGGGCCACCTATCGGTGACTGAAGCATTACCCGCACGGGGATATTTAAAAATAAACCCCCCACTGACATGCGGGACCCACAAGTCGGTGGCATGGATCTCAGTGAAAATGGTCCGTGCCTCTCGCCGGACTCCGGCGGGGCCTCGGCGCCAGATTGGCGGTGCTACAGGGTTATCGGGGCAAAGCCCCTGGGTGCAGAGGGATCGGGACAATTAGGGCTAGGACGTGTCACCGGGCACCTCGCCGGCCACAAGCAGAGGTGGCAACGCCAAGGCCGGAGGCGGCCGACGCTACTGGAAACTCTATTCTACGTCGATCCTAAGGGACTTTGTTCTTAAATCTCGGCCAGGGACGGCCTAGGGGTCACTAGGAACATTACCGAACGAGGAACCGGGCGGAGAAACCTTGGAGATGGTTGGCGACGAGCAGACCAAAAGTGTTGGGCGTAGGGGCGTCGGTGCGAGGCAACACCGATGGGGATCTAGCAAAATTGAATGAAGGGAAATATTAGCAATGCTTCGGTGATGCTCTAGGTGCAAGGAATTGGAAAGAGACTCATCGAGAAGGGAGAAATTGAAAAGGGGGTGACTCGGGTGACCGAACATTAGTGGGGAGGAAAATTTCGATTCCGGGAGCTACGGTTGCTCCTGGGCCGATTGCTTGCAGGACAGTGCATGCGGGGGCTCAGTCAAGCTTGACTACGAGCATAGGACACGAGGACGACAGGTAAGGGGGAATTTGAGAGTCGAGCGCAACGGTGGTGGCAAGGCAAAAAGGGAAAAATGGGGAGTGTGCTTTGGTGCGGCTTTATAGTCCCGGGGGACACTCGGGGAGTGAGAGGGAGTGTCGGAGAGCGCGAGAGAAGGACGGGGGTAAGTGGCTAAGCGGTTGAGGACAATGGTCGGTAGGCGGCCTAGCAACAGTGCGGCAGAGGAGTAACGGGGGCAAATCTTTGGCGTGCAAGGCAATGCGGCCCAGCGCAGCGAGCGGTGTCATCATCATGAGGAGGGGACAGAAGGGGAAAGCAGGCGATGATGGCAACAGCACGCAGCGGCAGCGCCAATACTGACAACTTCGGGCGGCGCAGCGCTAAGGGACAGAGCGACCAGCAGCGCATCGAGGAGAGAGCTGCCACGGGGCGAGTGTGGTAGGGCGTGAGCGCCAGCGCGAGGGAGGGGCGGACCAATGATTGGACCACCAAGCAAAGGCAGGGGCCGGAGAGAGAATCGCACACGCTGGGGTAGAGGCAAGCGCGAGGGAGAGCTGAGGAAGGAGAGAGCGAGAGAGGGGAGATGGGGGGAGGGAGCTAGGGGATGAGCCGGAAGGGTGCCCGACTAGCCTAGCTAGGAGAAAGAATGGGCTGGGTTGAGGGCTGGTAGGGTCGGCTGGGTGGGCTAGGCCCGAAATGGGTTAGGCCCATGCAAGGGAATCCATTCAAATGGGAATGTTTGAATGTGACAAATTAACATGGTTTTCAATAACAACATAGTGTTTTTGGGCTAGGATTTTGTTGGGGAAAGTATGCAGCCCATGTAGGATACGGCCTATTTACCCCCTTTGGTCCGAGAGAGGACCCGCACGAGTTTCTTAGCGCCCGAGCTTACGAAACGCGGGACAAGGCTCGGGCCCCAACGTGGACTATGCCACACCGCGCGCAGGACATCGCGGGCCCTATACATCACCACAAGTTAAATGCGGCCACAGTACTGATGCGCGTATGCCATAGCAGCTGGTAGGTTGGTTACCAGTCACGTCAAAGGTCAGTTTGTCCGCTATTGCTCAGCGGTCGGGATGCTGAGCCCGGTGAGTCGGGAAAGTATGCCCACTGCCTAGCGGATTCTGAAGACCAACTACGCCAAAACCCGGCAGGGCGGAAGAGCACGCCCAGTGACCAGAAGAAGGTAAGGTGTTCCGCACCGAACCAAAGTCAGACTATGATGGCCGAAGGCCGCCTATAAAAGGGGGCACATGCCACATGCCAAGAGAGATGATGTGCAAGAAGACACCACACTCCTCTTAGTCGTCGTAGAATAGGAGCTCTTGCACCCGCGTAGGACTCCTAGTTCTAGGCAGTAGTTCTTCGCGCCTAGTCACCTGAGGAACACACATAGTGCCTTGAGCACTTATTCTACTCGAGCCCGAGCTTACCAAAGCTCGGTCCCACCCTCTGTCCTCATTTAAGCCCGATACTAAACGAGGACTGGACGTATATAGGGCTGTTATCCGGCAGTGGAGGCCCGAACCAGGATAAAAACACCCGTGCTGTGCATACATATAAATATAAATATATATGGGTATATTAAGGTTTCGCAAAGGTTAATTTACACCAAATGGCTTTTAAAATTTTTGAATATGTATCAATATACATGCATAGATCTTAAGAGCTAGACTTGGTACATTACACCGCCGTCTGCCGTGCCGGGCAGACCGCCTCGCCCTCGTCGACATCGCGCTTGTTGTCTTGTCCTTCTGTGCATTGCAACACGGCCGAAACCAGCCGTCGCCGCCTCCGGGCTGCCACCGCTGTTGCCGCCTCTAGGCCGCTGCCTTCCATCTTCTCTCTTCTCTCTCTCTATCTCTCTCCCTAATGTGCTTCCTCTTCCCCCTCTTTCTTATCCCTGCGCAGGAGGACACCAGTATGGGCATCTACAGCAACCAGGCCAGATGCTACAATATTTTTTCTTTTTTCTGGTTTTTTAGTAAATAGTGTTCTTCACTATTTTGTAGCAAATTCATCCTAGCTCCAAATCCGACAATTCTAGTTTCTAAAAATCCAAAAAATTCATATCTACTTAGTGTAATTTTATATAATTTTTCAATTTATTTACTATTTCTGGTATTTATTGTTGTTTTCTCGTTTTGGGTGCGTTAGAGCACGTGGGCGATGAAGGAGAGTTCATCGATGCCGCCGATATCCATCAAGTTCAGGAAGATCAGGAAGGCAAGTCTTTCCCCTAGATCCTAATTTCTAGATTTTGCCAAAATTGCTATTTAATTAAATTATGCATATTTGCTTTATAAATTCCTAGTGCATGTCGTTTGTTTATATGGTATGCACCCAATATCATGAAAAACCTTAGGATAATATTATTTTGTAATTTGCTACTGTTTTTCATGAATTTAGATGGTTTAGCTTTGCTTACCTAGTTTCGTGGAGTGATTTACTCCTATGATCATTAAAAAACCCTATTTTGAGATAATTGAGTATGAGCATGGGGAATTTGCGATTTATGGTGGGATTTTACACTCATTAATTAAAATTTGACCAATTAATAATTTGACTTGAAACGGGTGACCCGAGTCGACGCTCCAGTCCCTAAGGACCGATAATCGTGATGGATTTAACTGAGAATTTATCGTGCGACCGCAAGGCTGATATGGGATGTGGCCAAATCTAGAGGGAGAATAATGTCAAAATTATCATCGTACTTGCACTGTAGATGAGGTCCCGAGGGATGCGTCATCACCGGTGTATTGCCTGAAAGGAATTCCAGGGTACTTGTGGGATCTATTAGGTATGACTGTGACAAGTTCGGGGTTAGACTTCTAATGGATTTTGTTATGATGCGATCTGACGGGAGAGTATCGTATCTTGCGGGAAAAGCGTATAGCCTCTGCAGAGTGTAAACCCATTCGAATGGACGTGCTCACAGTCATGCGCATCTTGGTGGTTTTTCACGTCATAGCTACACCTTTTAATTAATTTGACTTGGATAAGGTTTTCTGGCTATGTGTCGTTGCTAGATGATTTATGATAAATGAGAACGAGAAGAGAAATATGTTGACATTATGACATGGGACCATGAGAACTTGAGACATGATACCCTGAGATTAAGAATTATATCATGTTAATGTTAGTGTTAAGTGAAGTCAGGTGAATTGCTATTTATTTAGTTATGTTTTGTTAAATACTTTTATACTTCTAAGTTAAATATTTTTATGTAAATGAGTCGTTATCTTTCCTTGGTTGAGCCTAGCCTGGCCCTTCCAAGGAAAGACTTGCTAGCATTCGCGTGCTAACCTCGATTTTATTCGAGGCTGCTTATTCCATGAGCAGGTCAGGAGTATAATCAGGAGTACGTTGCTGATTACCCGAAGGATATTACTAGCTGCTTCCCATTCAGTGTGTGTCATGGCTGTGATGGGACACTACTTTTATTTGCTTCTTATTTTCATTAGCTAAGACTATTTATTGTTATTATAAACTATTGTAATGAGTGGAGCTATTGCACTCTAATTAGTTTTATTTGTTAATGCAGCGTTGGAATTGATATTTTATCTTTGTTGTACTGTAGGTATGATCGCTGATTCTTAGGACTCATACTGTTAACATAGAGGGTTTCAGTTTACTAAAATCGGGTCCTGACAAAGTGGTATCAGAGCCACGCTGAATGTAGGAAACGCTAGTTAGTCTAGAGAATCATGTTTAGGATTATTTTACAAAGGGAAATTCTACATGAATATGATTAGAAATAATTGTTGGGTCCTCTCCTTTCTTAGTGTCTCTACTTAACTCTCCTTGCATAAAAGAAAATTTTTGTACTCTCTAATTATCTTACAAAATTTAGGTGAAGATGTCAAGGAAGAAGCCAGAAGGATGTAATACATTGCTGATGCAAGATTAGGAATTAGGTGGTGTACGTAAGTTGGGTCCAAGTGTATAGCAAACGCGTTTTGATAAAAAAAAATTTGGTGTGGAGTATGCTGAATCATCCTTAAAGTTCAGCTGCTCTCATAGCTTGCTTGCTAGGTTTAGCCAAAAAATAATCGGTATGGTACGGCACGATACAGTACAGTTGTCCGTACAGATGTGAAAAATTTTATTTCAAAATATAAAAAAAATTCAATACGGTATGGTACAGTACAGTTGTTCGTACAGTTGCATACTGTTGCAAAAATTTTTATTTAAAAATATAAAAAATTCCATGTTTGTGTGTAGGACTCTAGTAGTGTGCTGAATTTTTCTGCGTGATCTACGGGCACGCGTGTGACGTGTTTCATGGACTTTAATATATCAGCTTGTCCCGTACTGAGCAGCAGTAGTGTATAAGCAGCTTGTCATTTAAACTATGTATTTAAAATTATTTTTAGCTTTTATTATTTTGTCACATCTCTCCTCCGCCTTATGGTTCTTATTTTATCAATGCACATGGATCATGGACGTGCACGTGGACATGGTTGTGGACGTGGATGTGTCGTAGACATGGACGTGGTCAAGTTCCACTTGTACCGGTGCCGCTTGTTGAGCCTTTTGATGACCGAGATCAGCAGCCACAGGTGGAAAATCAGCAGAACCCACCCATAGAGCCGCAACATCCGGTTGGATAGCAACCGGCTCGGCCTCGGCCTCGGCCTCGGCCTCGGCCTCGGCCTCGGCCTGCCTGCAAAGAACAGTTCATGAATATGCAAGCTCAGTTCATGCAGAATATCGCTATCAACATATAGCAAATACATAGCCTATGGTCATTCAATCGCCTGCCCTTCAACCACAGTCAAAGTTTGGGAAGTTTATAAGAACCGGACCTCCTACCTATGCAGATCCGCCAATCCTTTGGTTGCAGATGATTGGATCAGCGATATGAAACATAAGTTGTACTTGGCAAACTGTGATGATCAGGAAAGTCTAAAGTTTGCTGCACATCAGCTCACCGGAGTCGTTGCTACTTGGTGGAAAACTTTCTATGCTGCACAGCCCAACCCTCATGTTATCACTTGGGATGAATTTGAAGCTGCTTTTTGGTCTACGCATATTCCGCGTGGCAAGTTAGAGCTCAAAAGAGAAGAATTTTAGGAACTTTGTCAGGGAATATGAATGTTACAGAGTACTTGAACAAGTTTATTAAGCTATCTCAGTATGCCCTAGAGGAAGTAAGTAAGGAGACCTCCAAGACTCGCTGTTTTCTAAGTGGGTTGGATCCATCTATTAAGGCACCGCTTCTTGTTCTCAACATGGATAATTTTCAGAATATTGTGAACAAGGATCTAATCCAGAAAGAAGCTTAGCATGAGTTAAGTGAGGCTAGAAAAAGAAAGTATCTATTGCAGCAGCAAGCAGCAGCTCTAGGCCTCGCACTGGTCAGTATCAGCCCCGCCAGTCAATTACCAATGCTCCCAGAGTTCTAGCTCAGGTGCCCCGTTCCAGTGTGCTAGCGCAGCATTCCAACACCGCCGGATAGCCATCGAGACCCCTAGTTGACACTTCAACCATCCGTTGCTTTAACTGCTAGCAATTGGGTCACTATGCCAGTAGTTGTCCTCAGAAGCGTCAAATTTCAGCACAATTGCAAGGCAATCAAGGTGGTACTCCAGCCCGTGCTCCCGCCCTAGGACAAGGATGTGGAGTCCTAGGTACCGTGAGGAAACCCTAGACAGCTGGGAGAGGTCATGTGAATCATGTCACCGCCAAGGAAGCCTAGGTGGCACCCGACATCGTGTTGGGCAAGTTTTTAGTTAACTCAGTCCCTGCTATAGTTTTATTTGATTCTAGAGCTCTGCATTCTTTTATATTGGGCAACTTAGTGGAACAAAATAATTAGAAAATATGTTCACTCAAAACCCCTCTATTAGTGCAATCCTTGGAAAAATTATGCTTGCTGATAAGTTCTGTCCTAAAGTGTCTGTCAAAATCAAAGGAATGGAATTCTTTGCAAATCTTATTCTTATTGAATTGCAAGGCTTAGATGTAATTTTGGGTATGGATTGGTCGGTAAAACATAAAGGACAGATGGATTGTGCAAAAAGGTCGATAAATTTGGTGAACAATAGTGGTATCAAAATTGAATTCATATCAAACATGCCGGTTCCAGGAAATTCTAGCACCATTAATTGTTTAAAAAGTGATGAGAAAGAGCCTGAAAACCCTTCTTTGGAGTTAATTCATGTTGTTTGTGAGTACCCGGATGTATTTCGGAAGATTTGTGCGGTTTACCACTAGACCGTGATGTGGAGTTTGTGATAGAATTAGCTCCAGGCACTGCGCCAATATCTTAGAGGCCATAACGCATGTTAGCTAATAAGTTAGCTGAAGTACAAAAGCAAATTAAAGAGTTGCAAGACAAAGGTTTTATAAGACCTAGTTCATCTCCATGGGGATCTCCACTTTTTTGTGAAAAAGAAAAATAACACACTACGAATGTGTGTAGATTATCGGTCATCGAATGAGGTAACAAAAAAAAAATAAGTATCTATTAGCTCATATTGATGACTTGTTTGATCTGTTGAAAGGAGCCCGTGTGTTTTCAAAAATTGATTTGAGGTCAGGTTATCATCAAATCATGATTAGAAAGGAGGATATACCGAAGACAGTGTTCACTACTCGCTATGGTTTATATAAGTACATAGTGATGTCTTTTGATCTGACCAATGCACCTGCCCACTTCATGAGTTTGATGAACAAAGTATTTATGGAGTATCCGTATAAATTTGTGGTTGTATTTATTGATGATATTCTTGCTGGGGAATGGCTAGGAAAAGACCCATGCGTTTCAAAAATTTGTCCCCTCCCCAAGATCATAGCATGCATTAGAACCAAGATTAGTTGTTAACCAAAAGCTTATAAACAAGTACCGTGGTCCTGGAGTATCAAGATGAAGCTTCGAAAATGGATTTACTCGTAGCATTCAATGCCCTATCATCGCAGCGGAGAGATATTTGTTAGACCTTTCACAGCAAAGTAGCTGTGTCCTTTAGGTATCCACACGAACAGACCTTCGGTTTCGTGCATCGGTGTGCTAGCACCGGATTACACGACCCTTATGAATTTCTTTAGGACAGGTGTAACTCTTACTCCCTGTATTTATAGCCAAAATAATATAGCTACAGTAACCTGTAGTAAAGTCGTTGCTACAGTGCTGCCAGCAAGTTGCAGTGTTTTTAGCACAAGAATAGTACTTTCAGCACTGCTACACTGTATTAAGCACAAAATTATATTTTGTATGTGAGGTTTGCAATGTTTTTGGGAGAATAACCAGAAATTGTGTTCAATCGTATTGAACATTCGTCACGAGTAAAGGTTTCGCAAACCTACCTAAACCTTGCTCTTTATGTGTGACTCTATAGGTTCATGCAATGTTGATAGTAAATAGAAATCTCTTTTCGATCTACAAGTCGCAAGCGGCTTCTAACAAAACATTGCGACTACTCAAATTGTATGAAGGTCGACGATCCAACGAACCTCTCAATGATCAAATGCTGATCCTTTTGTCTCTATTGATATATTGACTTAACCCAAGGTCGAGATGTGTCATACTTGTGCTGTTAAGCCCTTTTACTCGATTTTTTGAATAGACTAAACCTGATCGATCGATGAACTCCTTGATCGCTCGGGCATGGCTATGTACATTCTTTAGTCTATTTCATTGAGTGGCCTAAGATATCATTTTTCTCTGAACGAGGAGGACAACTCTCATCTTGATCAATCACTTCCCTTCGCTTGATTCAAAACATACTCGAGTGATGCCCTTATGATTACCCAATTACGGTATAATGTTGGACAATATCAAAGCATGCTATCCTCATGTAGGAAACTGTGTTTGATCTCAGGTCTGAGGATCAAGACATTTCTCACTGTATGAAATCATCTATGACACATCATATCATCAAAGGTGTTTCTCAAATCAGGTCAGTCCGATACCATGTACTCCTACATGTGTATCCACATGATTGTATTAATATCACATATCCATAGCATACAAAACATGACTATCACAACAACCCATGTGCTTGATTATATCCATGTCTATTATTGGTGTTCTAGTCTATAAACAAAATCAGGGGACAACTTTATAATGATGTCATTATGTATTACAGAGTTTTACAACCAAGTAATACTTGATGACCTGTAACATGACATCACTAATGGAACCATACAAGCATAACATATTACAATCATTTTCATGATTGGCCTCTAGGGCATATTTCTTACAATCTCTCACTTGCACTAGAGCCAACCATGCATGTATCTAATACCCATTGCTCTAGTATGCACCTCGTTCTTTACTTGCGAGAGAGGCTTTGTCAACGGATCCACCACATTAGTTTCTGTTGCTACTTTGCATATCTTGACATCATCTCTATTTAGAATCTCTTGAATAAGGTGATATCGCCGTCGTATGTGTTTGGATTTTTTGTGTGCCCTTGGTTCTTTAGCTTGCACAATGGCTCCAATATTGTTATCACAATAGAGATCCACTGGGCTCACAGCATTAGGAACTACACCTAGTATTTCAATGACGAACTTTCTTATCCAAACAGCCTCCTTTACGGCTGTTGAAGTAGCAATATACTTGGCTTCTGTTGTGGAGTTTGCAATGGTCGATTGTTTTGAATTCTTCCAACAAATCACTCCTCCATTGAGGCAGAACACGAATCTAGATTGCGATCTTCAGTCATCATTATCGGTTTGGAAGCTTGCATCTGTGTGACCAGTTACAGCGAGCTCTTCCTCACCACCATAGATAAGGAACATATCCTTAGTTCTTCTCAAGTACTTAAGGATATTTTTGACTATTGTCCAGTGACTCTCACTGAGGTCTGCTTGATATCAACTTTTTATGCTTAAGGCTTAAGAAACATATAGGTGTGTACATATCATGGCGTACATGATGGATCCAATAACAGAAGCATATGGAACCACACTCATGTGTTCTCGCTCATCCTATGTCATAGGACACTGAGTCTTCTAGAGATTTGTACCAGGTGACAAGGGCAAGAATCCTTTCTTCGAATCCTATATGCTGAATCTCTTTAGTACATTGTCAATATATGTACTTTGACATAATCTAATTAACCTTCTCGATCTATCTCTATAGATCTTGATGCCTAATATATAGGCTGCTTCACCCAAGTCTTTCATTGAAAATCTTATTTTCAATGATGCCTTAATTGATTCAAGCATGGGAATATCATTTTCAATTAACAATATGTCGTCCACATATAGAACCAGAAATACTAGTGCGCTCCCACTTGCCTTCTCATAAAGGCAGGGATCTTTTTTATTTTTGATGAATCCAAACTCTTTGACAACTTCATCAAAACAAATATTCCAACTCCGGAATGCTTGCTTCAATCCATAAATGGATTTTTGAAGCTTGCATACTTTCCCAGCATTTGTAGGATCGACAAAACCCACAGCCTGTATCATATACACATCCTCGCTGAGCTTTCCATTAAGGAAAATGGTTTTGACATCCATTTGCCATATATGATAATCGAAATATGCTACAATTGCTTGGATGATCCGAATTGACTTAAACATCACGACTGGTGACAAGGTTTCATCAAAGTCAATACCTTGAATCTGTCTGAACCCTTTAGCCACTAGTTGGGCTTTATGGATGTGAACTCTTCCATCCACGTCAATTTTCCTTTTGAATACCCATTTATTCTCGATGGCTTTCACGCCATCCGGTAAGTCAACCAAGTTCCAAACTTGATTATCTTTCATATAATTCATCTCGGATCTCATGGCTTCAAGCCATTTTTCGAAGTCTGGGCTTTTCATTGCTTCTTGAAAAGTGGAGGGTCATTGTCATCTAATGATAACGTGTCACCTTGTTTAATCACAAGAAACATGAACCTCTCAGGTTTGTGACGTGCCCTTTCTGATCTCCGTAGGGTTGGTGTTTCAATAACAGGTTCTATAATTATTTTCAGATTTTCTTGAGGTTTATCAGGGTTGGAAGAAGACTGGGGTACATCTTGAATTTTTTTAAGGTGCACTGAGCTCCCACTAACTCTTTTGGAAAGAAACTCTTTTTCTAATAAAACACCATTACGGGCAACAAACACTTTGTTCTCATACCGATTATAAAAGAAATACCCTTTGGTTTCCCTAGGGTAGCCCAAGAAGATGCACTTCTTAGATTTCGAAGTGAGCTTATTAGACGTCAAATGTTTTATATAAGCATCGCAACCCCAAATCTTTAGAAAAGATAAACTAGGTTGCTTCCCAGTCCATATTTCATATGGTGTCTTTTCTATTGCTTTCGATGATGCCCTGTTCAAAATGAACGCAGCTGTTTCTAGAGCGTATCCCAAAAATACAATGGAAGATCTATTTGGCTCATCATAGACCGAACCATGTCCAACAAGGTTCTTTTTCTCCCCTCTGATACCCCGTTCCATTGAGGCATACCGGGTGGAGTCAACTATGGAATGATTCCACATCTTTTAAGATGATCACCAAACTCTTGGCTCAAATATTCACCTCCATGATCAGATCGCAGAAATTTAATTGTCTTGCCAATATGATTCTATACTTTATTCTGAAACTCTTTGAACTTTTCAAATGATTCAGACTTATGTCTCATCAAGTAGACATATCCATAACGACTAAGGTCATCCGTAAATGTTATGAAGTACTGAAAACCATTTATGGCCACTATACTCATTGGTCCACATACATCTGTATGTATTAGTTCTAATAAGTCTTTTACCCTCTCACTAACACCAGTGAAAGGTGCTTTGGTCATTTTTTCCCAATAAACAAGATTCACACGTGTCATAAGATTCAAAATCAAATGAGCTTAGAAGTCCATCTTTTTGGAGCTTCATTATGCGCTTCTTGTTTATGTGACCCAAGTGACAGTGCCACAAGAAAGTGGGATTCAAATCATTTACTTTAGCTTTCTTGGTAACTATGTTATATATTGGTGCTTGGAGATTCAAACAATATAGTCCATTCTGTAATGGAGTATTTCCATAAAATATATCATTCAGATAAAATGAACAACATTTGTTCTTGACTCTGAATTCAAATTTCTCCATATCCAAACATGGAATAGAGATGTTATTCTTATTTATGACAGGTACATAGTAACATTTACTCAACACCAATACCATATCTGAAGGTAAAGTTAACAAATAAGTTCCTACCGCTATGGCAGCAACTCTTGCTCCATTGCCGATGTAAAACTGAACTTCTCCTTTTGCCAATATCCTAGTACCTTGGAGCGCCTGCATATTTGAACAAATTCGTGGGCATATGATATGCAACTCTTGCTCCATTGCCCGAGAAGGCCCAGTCCAGCCGATCAACAAGGTCAAAAGAACCTTCAAAAAGGGCATATGATATGACGGACGAGGAAACAAGCAAAATCGTGGCCGCAGAAGTTGCTGCACACTTCGCACCCAAGGTGCCAGCGCCGAAGGAAGCAATTGATCGAAAAGCTTCAAAACACTTCGCGACATCCCATGCAGTAACACTGCCTATGCCGTCAGACCACAACTGGACAATAGCAAAGGCTACACTAAAGTCTAAACGGGCTAAGACAGAGGCGGCAAAGAAGAAGAAAGAGCAAGAACAGCTTGACCAATTCATGAAAGAGGCAAGACTCGGTTCTGCAGCTGAAGCTCTTGGATTAACGGGTGATCTCCCAGTGGCAGAAGTGAGATGGCAATATGAGTTGGGCCGGGAGTTGGTTAACCCTAAAAACATAAAGGATTTAATAACTAAGATGCGGCAATTTCATGAATGGTACATGGTAGAGTCCGTTCATGGAAGAAATATGTTCCCCCTCCGTATCAGAAACGAAGATTTCTATCACGGGGACAACCAAATATGCTAGAATTCGAAGACTTGTACCATTTTTACCATCAGGACGCTATCAACGTGTCTCTCATGAGCTGCTGGTGTCTGTAAGTGTTAAGCTAATAAGTTTACCATGTGTTTCCTCGTACCAGAAAGTTGCAACTCTAATAACTTATTCCTTTCTATGTAGAATGGAGATACAACGATGTAGAAGACAGGCTGACTTCAACGTGGGCTTCATAGACCCAGAGATTGTCAACGAGACTATCTTCGGATACAAACCAAAGGATGTTGAGGATTACATTCTGGGTGCATTCGTGGGACAGCACTACAAATCGTACATACTTCTGCCCTTCAACTTCGAGTACGTATATATACGTGTCCTCACAACCTCTCGTTCCTATCTTTTTAAAGCATACATAATATGACTAATTACATATGTATGTTGAAATATATTAATAGGTTTCACTGGGTCCTTGTTGTTATCATGCTTGATAATAGCAAGATCATTGTTTAAGACTCAAGAAGGAAACCACAACAAAAATATCAATATATCATTGACACGCTAAATCGGTATGGCATATATTAATTTATAAGATGGTTTTCTTATTATATTGAAATGCCTAGCTATTTAATTAATTCAAACTCTAATAATTACTATTCATGTAATAACGCATCACGGGCATTCGCAAGGTTCCGAAAGAAGCATAAAGGAACTTTGAAGAACAAATTCACAGTCCAATTAAGCACTCGAGTACGTAATAAAGCATATTAATTAATTCATATTCTTTAGTGATAGTTTTTTATCTCAATAATTATATTCTTTTTAAATTTCATTATAGGTTATACAGCAAACGGCTGGAAACAACTTATGTGGCTATTATGTGTGCCACTACATGTAAAATCTTTGCCAAGGCGATGTGCCCAAAATAAATGACGAGGTGCGTGTGTGTCAAAAATACCAAATTAATGATGCATCTCAATTTCTTAGTACATACAATTTACGTGTTCAGCGATTTATTTATTTCCTTCTTTGGCAGCCTTACCTCGATGTGCAAGGGATGATCCCGCCTCACCTAGTTGCAGCAATCCAAGAACAACTTATCGGCTTCATTGTTGACGAGATAATATCCACTAAAGGCGAGGTCCACACAAAGGGATGGAGATATTGTCCTTCTGTAAGGACAGGTGAAATATCGGAATCATCGAAGGCCGCAAATAGCGATGTAGGCAAGAAATGAGCTCAAGATTCACCCTTGTACTCTTGAAATGTATAAACATTGCTTTAGTGTGCTCATTATTTCATGTGTATACATCAACTTGTCCATTTTTGATTCATTCGTACTATTGTGTAAATGAACTTAATTGTGGTTGTGTGAATGAGTACACATCATATTATATATTTAATTGTGAAAAAACTATTGTAGTTGTATTTAATTTTACTGTCAAAATTCATATTCCAAAACCGCTTCTTATAGAACATATTCTATATTGAATATAATTTGCGCTCGGTCTCTCCACAAGCGGTTGGTAACTCCAACCTCTTGTGAAGAGGGCTTACGTGGCGTTTCTCCCTCGCTGCCTGAGATGCTCTCCACAAGCGGTTAGTAACACCAACCGCTTGTAGAGAGTATCCACGTGGCGACTCCACCAGCCTACCAGAGCGCCTTTCGAACTGTCTGTAGTGTCGTACCACAAGCGGTTGGAGGAACCGCGAGTTTTACCCGGAGGGTATCACTCGTGGTTGCCTACAACCAGTTCCAAAACCGTTTCTGAAGGCGTCCCGACTCGGTTGTAAAAGCCAGTTCGCTGGTAGTGCCAGGTCGATAGGAAGACACTCGTCTGGTGGAGCTACTCCTATACACCCGAGCTACGATGAACAACCTCGATGACATACTCGAGGAACTTCAAGACTACCAAGAATCCCTGAAGCTGAAAGGCCAAGATATCAAGGATCTACGTCAAGAACTGCATCGCACCAATATTCGAGCCAGAGATTATCAAGCCTTGTATAAATGTGGGCCAAAGAAGAAGCAGCTTTGTCGGCACTAGCAGCATCGAGAACATCACAACCTCTTAGAGCATCTCCAATGGGGTACAGTCATCTAGCTACAAGGATGCCAACTCAGCATTTTTGCTTATGTGGAGGAGAGTTAAGGAGAAGAGAGATAAAGACTATCTACTAACTTATAGTCAGTCTATAACTAATTCCAAGATACATGCCCTGTATTACATGTGGGGCATAATAATTTTATAGACCATGCTATAGCTAGTTCATTGGAGAGATTGGCTATATGCTATCTATAGATGACATGTTAATTTTATATAGGTAATGGTTGACTATACCATTAGAGATGCTCTTAGTCATCGAGGAAGTTCTTCGATCAAGAGGTCCCGATGGACCAACCATCGTCCCCTGCAACAACTTCAGCATGACCAAGAAGGTTCAAGCATGTACGCTCACCTCCCAAGACCACCGGACACCGTCCCATCAACCGGAGTGTCTCCGCTTGACTTACGACCCCTTCAACACCCACCAACATCTCCCCAGCTACCTAGTGGGATGATCTTGAGGATGAATCCACTTTCACCAGTATCTAGTGGATGTAGTGAAGTCCCGCCTATCAAGATCCTAACACTAGATAGAAGAGAGCTCGCATGGTTACTTTTTGGATATTTGCGGGCGTAATCTCTTCCACCACTTGGTACCAGCCTAGACGATGTAATATATGCGAGCGTAATCTCTTCCGACACTTCTATTTTATTTATGTTTTCACGTTTGCTAGACTGTAATTATAAAATTATCCTTTTGGTATTGTAATATTTGACCAGATGGCCTATCAATGTCAATATGTACTTTCACTACTAGAGAAATGACCTTCCATACCAGCACATCAGTCCCGATTGGCCACGAATCAGGACTGATGTGGCAATAGTCCCGGTTCGTGGCTACAGGGCTAAAAGCACGATTTTTCGCTCACATTAGTACCGGTTTATAACACGAACAGGTACTAAAGGTGGCTTTGCAAACGGGTACATGCTAGCTGGCACAGACACACATTAGTCCCGATTCGTGTTATGAACCGGTACTAAAGGTAGGCCTTTAGTCCCGGTTAGTAACACTATCCCGGTTAGTAACACGAACCGGTATTAAAAGCTCATTCCAGCATACTTCAAAAGGAATGCATATATATCCTAGTTTATTAAATACGTGTGTGTGGCCCGGTGGATTGGTTAGAAGAGTGAGTGAGGACTCACGTGGTGGCATGAGGTCCTAGGTTCAAGTCATGGGTTCGCCTTATTTTTTAGATATTTTCTACGCTTTAGTACCGGTTAGGGGAACCGGGACTAAAGATCTCATACCTTTAGTCCCGGATGACCTATCCCGGTTCGGGAACTGGGACTAAAGCCCGTTCCCAACCAGGACTAAAGGCCGTTTTCCTAGTTGTGTTTGTTAGGAGGGGAGGTTTGTGACACCCGAATTAATAAGTAAATCGTGCTTATATTTCGTAACCAACAAAAATTGAATTTTTCCAATTTTATCTATAATTCTAATAAGTTACATTTCCAGTTCCTCCTCTCAATTATAAAATAATAACTAACTAAAACGCATTAATTTAAAATCATATCTGCTCATACTTCCCATCCATTTCGCATAAACAAAAAAAAAGAGAAAGAGAAAAGAAAAAAAGAAACAACTTAATTCTAAATTTCAGATATTTACATAATTATCTTCGCATAAAATAATAACACAAGAAATATTCCATTTTTCTTCCTTTCCGTCCGTTCTTATCCTAATCATGATTATTCATAATATTCTTCCGTCCTCATCTTTCCGTTCCTATCCTCGTCATAATTTCGTTCCGTCCCATTCACCGACGTGGTCATCGGCCGTGAGCCACGTACGGGAGACTTCATCTCCGCGAGCACCTGCAAGAAACCAAACTCCCCTGAGCCGAAGCACCTAAGCCAGCATCCCCATTTCCCAACTGCCGAACCAACAAATACACACATCGCAGCCCAAATCCTACCACGAAACACCGAGTCCCAGTCCATCGAGGAAGCCTCAAGTAAGCAGCAGAGCGTAGAAGCTTGTCGGTGTCGCCTCGACGAGGTACCCGCCGACCCCGTCTCCGGAGACCGCCGCCCTAGCCCCTGCTGCCCTTGCGCTGCCCCAGCACCTCCCTGGTGCCGCCCCTTGTGCCGTCGTCCCGGTCCAGAGCCGACCCGCCGCGCAGCTCCTCCTCCACCTCGCCTTGCGCCGTCACCGACCGCCGCCTCCGCCTGCTTCTCCCTGCTGCCGCCGCCGAGCCCAGCAGCGCCCGCCCCCCACGCCGAGCAGCTGCCGTGCGCCTCACTGCCCACCACCGCCGGAGCGCCGCCCACCGCCGCCAAGCCCTTCCCCCGCCCCCTCTCCTTCCTCCTCCCTCCTCTCCCTTTCTTATTCCTTCTTTCCTTTCTCACTCTCTCTCTCTCTTTTTCTTTCTCTCTCTAAAAGCCAGCCTCCCACTGCTCTTATCCGTTGGAGACCCAAATGGGTCAGCAACTGACCAGTGGGCCCAAGCTACAGTGCTTTTCCAATTTCCTAGAATTTCCAGTTACTTCAAACTTCAACCTTTCATTCCGGATTCATCCGATCTCCGATTCCGGCGATTCAAGTTTCTAAAAATCCATAAAAATCATATCTATCTTCTATAATTTTTGTATAATTTTTAAAATTATATTGCTATATATGTATTTATTGGTTGTTGTTTTATTGTTTTGCGTGCGATAGATCGTTCGGACGCCGAAGGGGAATTTCTTGACGCCGCCGACGCACCGCAAGAGTTCGACTATTCCGAAGGTAAGTCTTTCCCTAGAATCCTAATTTTATAGTTTTGCCGAAATTGCTATGTGAATTAAAATGACGTATGAATGTATAGTTCTACCTAGTGCATATGTCCGTCCGGCATACGCGTCTACCGATAAACCCTGAACCCTAGGATAATTTATATTATTATCACTCACTGTTTTTGCATTAGATGCTTAGAGATGCTCAGATAGGTTATCGAGGATCTGATCCCACACAATACACATACGATAATAGAGTTGATATTTTGGTTTATGGTGGGATTTGGTTCATTCACCATTAATTAAAATTTGACCAACTAATAAAGGGGATCGGGAGCGAATGGATTGTAAGGTAGGTGCACGTGAGCACGAGTATCAGGTTGGTGATTGGTTGCCGCTCCGAGACTAAGGACCGATGATTGTGACACACTTAACTGAGATAATCCCGTGCGACCACAAGCCCGGAATGGGACGGGCCTAATCTAAAGGAAAAGAAATGTCGGGATTACTCACTGTCCTTGCACGGTGGATGAATTGAGAAGTATAGAGAGAGAATTGAGAAACATCACTAGGGTATTGCCAGAAATTTGTGCAGAAGCATTTCTCTGGGTACCTGTGTGAAGCAGGTACGACCGTGTTTAAGCCCGAGATTAATTTTCTGGAGGGTTTTGTTATAATATCCTTCGACGGGAGGATATCGTATCTTGCGGGTAAAGCGTACAACCTCTGCAGAGTAAACCCATTTAAATGGCCGAGTTCTCGGTTAAAGAGCGTCTCAGCGGTCTTTCGCAACGTAGCATCATCATTTTTAATATGACATGGGTAAGGTTATTCCGGCGTGTGTGCCATTGCTAGATAAGAATCATGAGGTTGTCATTTAAGAAGTGAGATTTGAGTATTGAGAAATGAGACATGAGATAATGAGTTGAGAACTTGAGACCTGAGAGGATAATTATATCCATTTTGTTTCTGTTGAGAATTTCTATTTATTAATATATGTTTCTCAAATGCTTTTCAATTCTAAGTGAAATGCTTTTATGCAAATTAACCATCAACTGCATTAAGGTAAACCTTAACCTGGCCCTTCCTAGGAAGGACTTGCTAGCAGTCAAATGCTAACCCTGCATGTTATGCGGGGCTGTTCATTCAATGAGCAGGTCAAGAATATGAAGACGCGCAGAAAAACGTTGATATCTTCCCGAATGTTGATCCGGACTACTAGCCGTTTTCCTACTCGGCGTGTGCCTGTGGCCGTGATGGGACACTATTTTTGATTGTAAATATTTACTCCTTTCTAATATGTGTGATATTTCTCCGCTAATGTAATATAATACTCCGCCGCACTCTTAATTATTTTAATGGCTAATGCAGCTTTGTTTTGGTATCATAATTATGTTTCACTGTGGGTATGAGCACTGATCCTTGGGACTCATACCAGTAACACAGAGGGGTCCGGTTTGGTAAAAACCGGGGTCTGACATGTGGGGAGGACTCTAAGCAAGGAGGGATCGGTCTCCCTCCAATATCCGATGTTGTCAAGCAGCAACTACTTCACTTGGATGATCAAGATGGAGGTGTTAATGGAGGTACAAGGTGTTTGGGATGCCATGGGCCCATGGCCAGAGTGGCCATGGACAAGTAGAAGGACAAGATGGCATTGGCGGCCATTTACCATGCGATTTCAGAAGAATACTTAATGCAGCTTTCAGGGACGAAGATGGTGAAGGAGGCTTGGGACAGTCTGAGGACTATATACCTCGGTGCTGACCGTGTCAAGAGAGCACACATTCAGACCTTGAAGAGTGACTTTGAGGACTTGCGTAAGAAGGAGACCAAATCCGTGGATAAGTTCCGGGGAAATTGACAACCCTTTCAAACAGAATCTCTGGATTAGGTGAAAAGTTGGAGAACACGGTCATCATCAAGAAGCTGTTCCTTTCTATCCCAAACAAGTTCTTGTAGGTCATGCCTGCAATTGAGCAGTTTGCTGACTTGGAGACCATGTCCATTAAAGAGATGATTGGACGTCTCAAGGTTTTTTAGGAGCGAATATGCAAGCGCCAAGACGAGGGGGATGAACACCTACTGCTCACCAAGGCCCAGTGGAGGGCTCGGGAAGGAGCTAACGCGTCCAAGCATTCTGGTAAGAAAAAGTTTGAGAGGGGAAAGTTGAGAGGGGAAAGTTGAGGTGTTTTAAATGCAATGCGTTAGGACACTTTAAATCAGAATGTAACAAGCTCAAGAAGGAGGAGCCACTGGAGGCACATTTCGTCGAAGCGGATGCAAACAACGAACCGGCGCTACTGTGAGTGAGGGTGGTAGAAAACAAGATTAGAGCATTGGATATTAGTAATAATCTTGTTGTTAGAATAAATGTACGTGGCATATATATATCGTGTACATGCATGACTACAACAAAAAGAGCGGAGATACAGTTTAATACAGACGGTTTATCAGATTGTCTCTACTCATGCGTACATACCACCTTAGGTTGAAGATAGATACAAATGCTTAAGACGGTTTTAAAATCTGTATCTACTCGAGCCCTTGCGCTGATCCACGAGGGGAAAGAAAAATTGCCCTCTAGGCTCTAACTCCCAAGCAAACCGCCAAATAATCTTTTGATGTTTTCTCCTTCAATTTGGCGTTTTTTTCTTGTTTGACCAACAAGTATATTTGATAGCTTAAACAAACCACCTCTCAACTTCTCAGGTTTCCTTGTCCCCAAGAATTCCCCCAACCGATTCATCAGAGATTCAGAGCGCCAGCGCTCCCACTCGCAGCCATCGCTGCCTCATTTTGCTCGCGGCTGGCCAGGCAATCCGGCGCAGACACTCCTCACAGGTCGCCACGCGAGCCGCCACCTTACCTTGACGGCCGTTGCCGTCGTACCTCGCTGGTGGTTACCGGTGAGAAAGCGCAACGCGTAGCAACATAACATGCCATGGGCAAACCTGCACAGTACGCATCTAGATCTAGTCGCTATCCTTAGGGGAAGTTGTTGCAGAACCGGCAGCAGCTTATCTAGCATCACGGCCGCACAGCAGCAGCCAGCAGCGTGCAAAGGGTCTTATCTCATAGCCGCTTGGCGTTGGGATGTTGGCCGCCGACCGGGACGCTGATGGCCCCCCATTCTAGACTCCAGATTCGGCAGGTTTGGCGACGATGGCGAGCGGCACCTCGTGAGGACGGTGAGTGCAGGCATCTAGGTGGTGGGTGCTATGCGCTTTAAGCCCATATTCAGGTAAGACTTCGATTAAGTTCTTATTCAGAACCAATGTCACTAGCTCATAGAAATTTCAATGGTATGATGCCATATTGATATGTATTTTATGTAGTGGAAAGAAGTTATGCCTCGCCACATTAATTAGACTCTTGAAATATTGTAGTTCCTCCGTAGTGGATCTTTAATTGAGCATACCTGGTTGTTTTGTTGAAATGTACAGTGCAGGATACAAAGATTTACATATCCCCTATCCTTGAATTATTGATCAATATGTGAGCACATGGAATTTTGTGCAATCAATCCATATTCTTTTTTTACTAAACAAGAATAGCTAGTGGATAAAAAAATTCGGAATCTTCAGACCATGAATCCTCTTCCTCTTTGCTTCTGGTCTTGTGCTAACTACACAAGATGAGTCTGATTTTGTGGCCTTCTATTTTTTTTTATGCGTGCCTATGGTGAAGAATTTCTATTCTTTGATTGTCGGGACCCAGTTTTACTAAACCAAACCCCTCTGTGTTAATAATACGTGTCCCAAGTATCAAGCCCATACCTATAATAAAATAGAAACTAAGCACCAATACCAATACTGTAATAACTAGAAAGTAAATCAAAGTACGGCAGAGCAACATATCATAATAATTTATAGTCTTGCAAGAAACAAAATAAAATTAAATTTAAATAGACCCATCATCCACCACAGACAAACTGACTAGGGAAGCTCTAGAAGTCTAGATCACCCTCCGGCAAAACTCCAATGTTATCCTACATATCCTCGTACTCCTCCTGACTTGTTCATGGAATAGGCAACCCCAGATGAAAACTAGGGTACTAGCAAATCTTCCCCTAAGATGGGCCAGGTTAAGGATCACACTAGGAAAGGTCAAGGTTTATTTGCATAAAAGAATTTTACTAATAGTTGAAAAGCATTTAAGAAACATAAATAATTTGATATCAAATTCTCATGATCAAATTGAACAGTAGTATAAAGTAACTCAGTTCTTATTCTCATAGTCTCAATTCTCATATTTTCAACTCATAAACTCATAACTCAATCTCATGGTATCAATCTCATTATCTCATCTAGCGACGACACGTGGCTGGATCAACCTTACCCACATAATATTAAGGATATGTGATGCTATATTGTGAAACCCACTTTGTCCACCCTTAACCTGGCCACATCCATTCGAATGGTTTTACTCTGCAGAGAATGTATGCTTTACCTGCAATATATGATATCTCTTCTATGCTCCAATTGCTGGAAGAAACATCATAACAAAGTCTCTCGGAAGACTAACCCCAAGCTTGCCATGGTCATGAACTTATCCGAAACACCCCGCGCATGGGCAGTACAGCAGCGGTGCTGA
The DNA here is from genome assembly GCA_036346145.1 of Olyra latifolia. Lineage (NCBI taxonomy): Eukaryota > Viridiplantae > Streptophyta > Magnoliopsida > Poales > Poaceae > Olyra > Olyra latifolia. Next base: position 29,694 of record JAYEVC010000018.1, on the reverse strand, counting down.
TCCCTTGGGACCCAACTACAGTGCACAAGCAGATGACAATCCCGACATTATTTAACTCTAAAACTAGGCCACGTCCTATAAATGGGCTTGCGGTCGCACGGTAAATACTCCGTTAAGTAATCGCATGGTTTTGTCCTTATTCTCACAGCGGTACCCAACAGAATCCTAATTCTCATGCATGAATGCACCCACCTTACAAGCCATCCGCACCCGATCCCAATTATTAGTTGGTGGATTTTAATTTATAGCATGAAAAATGCCATCATCTCCCACATTGATCCATCTTCCAAATTCATGATACCAAAGTGGAATCCACTTTGTGATCCCCTAACCAAGCATTGCTAAGCAATTGACCCTAAAAACAGTAGGGAATACATGATAATTATAACATATCGGTGAATTTCGAATATTAGTTGCATATTTCAAAAAGATAATAGTTCATTAGGATATCTAGATTAAAATATCGCACGATGCCTTCTTGCGAAACCTGTCTGTGGAAACCTTAATGAGTGTTCCTATGAGACCATGTGTGAGGTCTTCATGTGGTGATGAGTATATATGACTTGATTTGATTTGGTTGAGAAGTTTGTGTTTATGACTTATTTAGAGCCAGGCGGATTTATGTTTCAGCACATATAGTTTTGACTGTTTGAAATGTTTCGTGAAGCTCCTTTGCTTGGATGATTTTTTTGGTCTTCATAGCACTTGTACGGAATATCAAGACAAAGGTTTCTCGTGTTGGGCGGAAAGTCATTTGACACACAAATTAATTGTTATAATTTTCACAAGATGTTGTGGCGAATGCCAACACGATAGTTGGGCTCATGCTAGGCTCACATGGACGTCATGGAGATGCACTTGAGGTGGCTCAAAATTTTTGGTTCGGGTTGGAGGCCTGGATGCGTGGAAAATAAGCGGTCATGTCAAGGGATGAATACCCATTGCATCAGGTTGACCGGATTTTGTGTAAAGCCCATGTAGGTCTTGTGTGGCCATGTAAAGCCCATATATGGGGCTGGTTGTTAGTAGTAGAGTGAGTGAATCCTAGCCCTTCAAGGGTGGAGATGCACTGAAAAGGCCAATATAAGGAGGGGTAGAGGGATGCCTCTGTCCACATCTTGGTTAGGATTTTATTTTAGAATTATGTGCTCTTTATGAGTTTTGCCTACTCTTGCGTGTCTATAGAAAACCAACAAAGCAATAGAAAAAGATTCCACAAAAAGTTTTGCTTTGTTCTTCTTCTGTTCTATGTGTTTTATCAAGTTTGTTTCTTTATTTCTTTTGCAACTACTATCTTTGCCTCCCCTCCTACATGCTGAAAACTTATTGATTTAGGAGGTTTTGTGGTTGCTCATTCAATTATCTTTATGTTGCAACTCACCAAGAGCACCAAGATCAAATTTTGATCTGTTTGTTTGTTTTGGCAGATTTGGTTTCTCTGCACAGTAGTCCTGGTAGTTTTTGTCAAAAATTCATCCGAAATGATATATCTACCGCTTTTTCGATCGTCAATTGTATAGGAGTCATCATTAGGGCGCCATGAAGATTTTACTAAGCCCTAATGTTCTCGTCCAAATTTCTGAACAACACTATTTGTTATTTTTGCTTCCTTTTTTCTAATCTTGATTTTGAGGTGAAATTTGGTGTGTACATTTATGACTTACTATTCCCTAGGGAAAACATAGAAATTCAAATGAGTCATATTTTTGGATAAATCACCTCTCGACCAAGATGCTTCTCTACTGAAAGTTCACTTTTGGTTTCCAAAAGCAGCTGGGCTTTTGGCTAATTCTTTTTCATTTTCTAAAGTTGTTTTGGAGTTGATTCTTTTTTTTTTGTTGAACCTTCGTTAATCAGGAGCACCTAAGAAAAAATTCCCATGGCCACATGACCCACAAATTTTTATTCATGGCATTTTTGCTAGGGATACGTGCTGTTATCCTGAGAATAATCCATTAGTGATCTTGTTTCTTAAGGATCATTTGCTTGTGTTATCTTCTCTTGATTTTTGGGCGCGTTGTTGAAGAAAGTGTCAAGATCAATTTGGCATCTACTCAACCCCTCTTCTAACTGCCTAGCCTGGTCTTTCAACTGGTATCAGAGCAGGGTTGTGCTATTCTTTTTGATCTCCACCAATCTTTGAGCCTTTGCTGTTTCTCCTGCTATGGCGGATGATAGGTACTCCACCAACCTCCCTATTTTTTCTGGATCTAATTTTTCTTATTAGAAGGCTCGGATGGAGTCCTACATTATGTCATTGGGATACCTATTTGATTGAAAGTTTAGAATCCCTATGTGGTGCCTAAGGATGAGGACATCAATGCCTCTAATCAGTCTAAGGTTGAGACCAATGCTAAAGTAAGAAACCTGATCATTCAGGGTTTGAGTCGCAATGAATATGAGCGGATTGTACATATCAAGTCTGGCCACATGATTTGGACTACCCTCAATGCTTACCATGACGGGATAGACCAGATCAAGATTATGAGGTAGGACCAGTTCAAGAGAGAGTACAACAGATTTGTGCAAAAATCTGAAGAATCCTTGGATTTGTGTTTTAGTCTCTTTACCAGGATTTTGAGCAATCTTCGAGTAGCAGATACCACATATTCTGACTTGGAAAATGCTCAACACTTCATTTCTGCTCTAGACATGAAGATTTGGGGAGCCCTATCGACTCCTAGAAACCCTAGCCGTGCACGTGCGGTGCTAGCACACCGGCGCACGGCGTTCCGCCCCTGGACGTGTGGATACCGTAGAGGCATTGCTGCGGTTGGTGCGGCGCTGATCGAAGATTAGGAGGAGAAGGTCGGCAAGATCGACTGCTTCCTTTGACTACTTCCTCTACGGTAGTACGTACGACGTTGTTGCGGTGGTGATCGGCGAGAGGGGACGTTCGACTCGACGAGAGCAACTACTTCCTGCACCTCAAGACGTGCGACATCGAACTTAGCTACTCCGACTTTCCTTCTGCTGCGACGACGCTTCAAGGGTTACAATCTGTGATCTTTTACTTGTATGATGTCCTGGGTACTCGTGGCAGAAATTTTTAAAATTGCGCTAGCATAGTCTAACCGTTCCCCTTCAATGGCGGCGGCTAAGCAGGTGGCAGAGCTGGCTAGCACGGTTGGCTTGACATCAGTGAGGCAGTGCTAGGGCATCTGGCCCTGGTGATGGCACTCGGCATGGTACACGGGTGGCGAGTGGACGGCGCAGTAGCTTGGCTCGGGTGCGGCGGCGCTAGGGTGCACCGCGACAGCTCCAACGGTGGCAACGCGATGACTAGGGCAAAGCAGCAACAGCGCGGTTATTGGCAAGCGGCGACAACACCGGTGGCGATGGAGAGCGGAGGCAGACGGCGGAGCTTGTGGCAGCAGCAGAGCTCCAGAGACGGGTTGCAAGGGAGATGGGACAGAACAGAGGCAGCGCAACAGAGTGCTGCAGGAGAGGGAGTAACAGCGAGCTCGGCTGGGGCTCTGGCGAGACAAGGGATGGAGAGATGTCCCCTAGGCGACAATGGCAATGGCGGTAGGTATGGCTCCTAGCTCTGGCAATTTGGTTGTGGTTTGTAGAGGGGTATGTGGGTTTGTATAGGGGCGGCATTGGGAGTGTCCGGCCAATCGGGGATGGTTTGGATAAGGGTTTGGGCTTGCAACCGCAAGAGATAAAGGGAAAATCAGTTTGGATGCAAACTGAATTGGAGATAGGGATGAACGGGAATTATAGGGTTTAGGGATTGAACACAATTCCGGTTAGGGATAGATTTAGAGGGGGATTGGATAGAGATTAAAAAATTCCATGCAGCTTTTTTCTTATTCAGGCACGGCAAAGCCAATTTCCATCAAGGCAAGGGGGTAAATAAGGGGGAAGGGGAGTTGTCACGATAGAAAAGAGAAATGACTATAAGGAACCAATGATTGTCTCTTCTTAAACAACATATATACTCCACACTTTACCAGCATTTGATATATCACTTTTCACGATACCTAAAAGATGGAATAGCGATTTTCGAAGCATTTCCTGTAAGAGAATTGTTTTCATTAATTTGAGAAGTGGATTCTATATTAAACTATAGCTATTGCATTAAAGAAGAAAAAAATAGTAGAAGTCGAATACGTGGAATGGTAGTGAATAGAGAGAGATTCTTCTGGTTTTCTTGTTCCTGAAAATATTCTATCTCCTAGACACCGTAGAGAATTGAGAATTCTCATGTCTTTCAATTCTCGTACATAAGCTCTTTATGATGAGATAGCCTGAGTAGATCGAGTTGGTTCTCCTGTTTTCAATTAAGTAATTAGGTTGATTTTTTAGTAACCGAAATTTTTAGGATGTCAAAAAAAAAGATACCTAGGTATATATATACATTCATCGGTGAAAATGCCTATATTACAAAACGGAGCTAGAGTACATACAGCCTGTTTGGCTTTATTAATGAGGTAAATATCTTGTGTTTCCGTTTCTTCTGCCTTCGAATTAAATCGTAGCATGCATGCATTTAGCCGCCGCGGGGAATATCTGCAACTTGATCTTCAAGCATTAACATATATATGAATGGTACCTTGAGACAGGTCTGAGACAAATTAACGAGGGACAAGCAGCGGTGGACCGAGGATAGAAATTAAGGTAGGGCATGTACCTCTGTTTTGGGCTGCGTTGGACATAGCACTGCCCTAGCTAGGCCTAAATCCGAGAAATTATTCACTATACTATGCAGGTGTATAAAAGGTCCATAAAATTTTAGCTCGGGCTGTGGCCCACCCAGCCATAGTGGTGGGTCCGCCCATGGGGACAAGCACACTATGCAAACGCTACTCAAATTAAACTATACATTCGTCTCATTTCAGATATTGACACGGAATGCAAAATATATATTTAATCCCTAATTACCAATACAATTCATATATAAAACACTTTCAAATTACAATATTTCGAAAGTACTTTTCAAGACAAGTCTACCCATATGTTTTTTATGTAATCGGTCTAAATATTTCAAAATATATTTATAGTTAAAGATTCAAAACATTCACTTGCACATACTTCAAACGACTTGTACTTCAAATCAAACACCTTTAATAATAAATTCTCTTTATTCAAACCAAGGATGCTTTGACCAATAATCTTGTGATCGAATTCTGAAATCATCTTATCGAGTGCCTCTTTGGTCTGTAGGATTATTGTAGGAGAAGTGGGGGATTTCAATTCCTATGGAATTTGGTACTATTTACTTATTTGATTTAAAGGATTAGGGTATAGAAAAATTGGAGGTAAATTTTCTCTTTAATCCATAGGAATTCAAACACACACTACTAGAGAAATGACCTTCTAAATCGGCACATCAGTTCCAGTTGGCCATGAACCGGGACTGATGTGGCAATAGTCCCGATTCGTGGCTACAAGGCTAAAAACAAGATTTTTCGCTCACATTAGTACCAGATCGTAACACGAACCGGTACTAAAGGTGGCTTTGGCAAGCGGGTACATGCTAGCTGGCACAGACACACATTAGTTCCGGTTCGTGTTATGAACCGGTACTAAAGCCTATCCCGGTTAGTAACACGAACCGGTAGTAAAGACTCAATCCAGTATACTTCAAAAAGAATGCATATCTAGTCTATTTTAAATACATGTAGGTGGGTGGGTGGGTTGGTTAGAAGAGTGAGTGGGAGAGTCATGTGGTGGTATGAGGTCTTGGATTCGCCTTATTTTTTAGATATTTTCTATGCTTTAGCACCGGTTTAGGGAACCGGGACTAAAGGTCGTATGCCTAAATCCCGTTCCCAACCGAGACTAAAGGCCGTTTTCCTAACAGTGACACCGTCTCAACCAAGTCCCAAGGCAAATAAAGCTAGGTGTATCTACAAATTAAACGACAATAATTTAGGTATAAGTTGAGTAAAAACTATTATATTTTTTCTCTGTTGTTTAATCGTCTGTTTAGCATGCGCCATTCAATCTATTCTATTCTTTTTTTTCCTTATTCTTTTGTTTCTGCGTTCCTGCGTTTCGACTGCTTCTGTTTGTTTGGGCGGTTACGGTTACGTTTGTATTTAAGCTGAAAATTTATACCTCATCGATAAGGACATCCGAGGGATTAAAAATTATAGAAAAAATTGTTTTGAGAGTTTTGAGAAGAAATTGTAAGACCTATAAAAATTAGGTATCAAACATCAAAGCGTTTGGCTTGTATAAAAATAACAAATTTCCATCTTATACGTAAACACAAATGCAAACGCTAAAAAAAAAACAGCCTCTAGGACTAAAATCTTTCAGAAATAGTAAACTCTGCGATCATAACTCGGTGCTCCTGCGTAATAATCTTAATTAAGCACGCGCAGACTGCACGCAAGGAGCGCTAGTGCGCTACACGCGGTAGTACGGATTGACGTACGTACGTGCGCTGGCCACCGGCTGTTGCTTAATAATTTCATTATTATGACACCAACCTGCAGTAGGTATCCCAAAACTACCGACCAAAATGACAATCAAGATCCGCAAGATCACACGGCCGTTCTCCGTCCGTGCCCAATATATATATATATATAAGCCGGTTTATATATCCATAGAGCCTAGGCTCCATGATTCAAATACCTATGATGTGTATTTAGATTCGTGATGTTTGACGTGCATATCTTCACATACTCTCTAAAAAAAATATTTAAGATATCAAACTCCAAAAAAAATTAATTTCAAACTTAGTTTAAACTAGTTTAAAGTATAGTTTGAACTAGTTTGAAGTATATTTTAAAAGTAGTTGAAACTGAAGTTCAACTTAATTTTTTTCGGAGTTTGATGTCTCAAATATTTTCTTTAGTGCGTATATGAAAGTACAAATATCAAACAACACAAATATCAAAGCACATCTAGTGGTAACGAATCATGGAGCCTAGGCTCCATGGAGCCTCATGTATTATTCCTATATATATATATATATATATATATATATATATATATATATATATATATATATATATATATATATATAATATATATATATATATATATATGAGTTGAGATATCGCCATTGCTTGTCAGTTTGAAAAAAAATCCGAGACTCAAATGGCGATCCGAACCGTCCATCTTGATCTTCTCGTTGAAATTCTTAGACAACCAAATTTCAGATTTTTTAAATTTTTTTGCTATTTGTTTTGTATTTTTGAAAATCACCGATCTAATTAGTTGTGAAGCGTCCAATTTGCTGGTTTTAAAAATACAAAATGAATAGCAAAAAAATTCAAAAAATACGAAATTTGTTCGTTTAAGAGATTTCAATGAGAAGATTAAGATGGACGGTTCGGATCGGCCATTTGAGTCTCAGATTTTTCAAATTAGACGCGAAGCACGGCATCTTCCGTGCTTCGCAAAGCACCATAGCCCAACTCTATATATATATATATATATATATAGAGAGAGAGAGAGAGGACGTCCTGTGCGGTAAAAAATAACCGTTGTTTTGACATTAACATTGATCTCCAAAATACACTTTTACCACGATTACTAATACATTTGTTTATAAAACCCAATAAAACTATAATATTGTGAAAGTACTCTGGAGATGAATCTGCACATATAGTTTTTTATATACTCAATCTAAATAGTTCAAAAGATATCCTTAGTTAAAGTCACTACTAGAGATATAGGTATCACAAGGGTACATCACAAGGAGTTATTACGAACCCCTTGTGATAGTGTCATCACAAGCGGTTCAAAAGATCGAGCTGAATAGGACTTTTACAAGCGGTGGGACACTAACCCTTTAGAAGCCTAAGCTTTACAGGGTTCAGTCCCAACCCTTGTAAAAGTTCTACAAGCGGTTCGGGACACGAACCCCTTGTAAAGCCCTTCAAAACGCTGAGCCATGAGCCAGGATAGGACTTTTACAAGGGGTTCTACAAGCGGCTCGGGACACGAACCCCTTGTAAAGCCGTGTCCCGAACCGCTTGTAAAAGTTCAGTTTTTAAAATGCTAAAAGAAAAGCTTGCCTTATCTCATCAGAGAGCACGCGTGGGATGAGTTGGCTAGCAGAGTGAGGCGTGGGTCACGAGAAAGATGAGGTCCTGGGTTCGAATCCCACTCCTCCCCAAAAATTATTTCTCTTTTTAACTGATACCCGGCAGCACAACAAGCGGATATAAACCGCTTGTGATGCCCCGAAGAGCATCACAAGCGATTGCTTACAAGTGGTTACAAAACCGCTTGTAAAGTCCAATTCGCTGGTAGTGAGTTTTAAAACTTTAACTTGCATGTAGTTCAAATAATGGATATCTGTGATTGGAGGGAGTAGTGATTTCAAAATCTAGTGAGGAGAATATGATGAGTTAGCAGCATATATTACTCCCTCCTATCACGAAGAACTATTATTTTCGATATTGGCATAGTCTCCAAAATGGACATTTAATAGCTAATAAATGTGGCAATCCATTTATAAAACACAATAAAATTATTAAGTTATGAAAGTGTTCTTCAAGATAAATCTACCTATATGATTTTTATGTACTCAAACTAAATAGTTCAAAAAATAATCATAACCAAAATTTCAAAACTTTGACGTGCATGTACTTCAAACACACTTCAAACACAGATATTTGTAACTGGAGGGAGTAGTTAATAACCACATCACCGATAGTGGAGTCAACCATAAGCAAGGTCTATGTCATGTATAAATAGTATATATGCAAGCTCTCTAATGGGCTAGCTATAACAATCTCAAAAATTAATATGGGTCTGTATGTAGTATTCTGCATGGCTTTGCAATGTGTTATATACTAACTCTTGGTGAAGAGCTAGCTCTTCACACTCTCCTCTCCTCTTCTTCACATAAGCAAGAAAAAAACTGTAAAAATTCTTATAGCTAACTAAAGTGACCTTGTTGGAGATGTCCAGGAACAGGTACCATGTACAACATCTGCACATAGATGTGGCCATGCTCGTGTTTCTCTTTAATTAAAAGAGAAATAGATCTGACAACAATTTGGTAAGGGTCACATCTCCATGCTGCATTTGGTGCATATGGAGAAGACATGATGCACTATGGAGACTTTGTCAAATACGTTTGATTTGTTTTGAGATTCGTGACATTTGATATGTACACTAACTAAAAAAGGAACTTGAAACATCAAACTTCAAAAAATATTAAATTCAACTTGAACTACCTATGAATATGTATAGCTATAGTTTAATTTAGTTAAACTGAAGCTGAACTTATTTTTTTTTGGAGTTTAATATATCAAATAACTTCATTAATGGATATGTAAAGATATTTGATCATGGACCTTGGATCCGTGAAGTACTAAAGCTATAGTACCCCTAACTATAGCTATAGCCGTCCGTAAGGATCATATGAGTGAACTGTGAGCCATGCGCGTCTTCCTTTGCTAGTTTGCCCCTTGCACACATATATGCATAGTCTATTTTGTTCTTTTTCACTAGAACTTTTGACTATATAAGCATTGATTGACGAATCGTTTTCACCATTGTATTTCTAACACTTTTATGAACAAAACTAGACTAGACTTAATATATAAAATTTATTTTTATATATATGCATGCTTTACAATTTCATGTGAACTACTTTACTATAATATATGACACAAATGTGGATATCAGATGAAAAATATTTTTACTATCCTTGTCGGTAGCATGCACCTACTGCTTCATGTATCCTTGAAAAAATAGGTTTACTACCACATGATTGTTACTTTATAACTTCGTATGTACCATTATACTCTTATATATATATTATATTCGATCGAAAGGTCAGTTCACTATGCTCGTAAATATTGTTTTACTAATTCATTACACAACTTACTACTTCATTACACATCTTCACCGCTTTACTAGCTACTTCACGTACGCCTATTTACTAGAATATATGAGAATTTATACAATTTTTAAAATTTATATTTGTTGTTTAAAAATGACTTCGAAAATAAGAAAAGGTTTAAAATTTTCAAATTTATGAAAATTCATAATTTATTTTTTTTGTACAATCCCCAAATTTGGAATGTTACAGGGCATGCATTGGCTTTTGTCAGGGTTACCCATAGATGCTATGTTTGAAAAAATTATTTTTTAACCCTTTGAAAATAATTATTTTAATATTAACCTCGCAAAAAATATTTTCAGATCTAACCCTTTGCAGCGCCACCCCGCCGGCGCGCAATAGCCACCGCCGCCAGCGCTGGCGCCGCAGAAGATCAAGTTGTCGCCCAGCGGCTCGGCGCGGCAGGGTCGGCCCCATGTGGCAGCCATATGAACCTCGTTCCTCGGTGCCAGTGTGTACTGGTGCGGCAGTAGACATTAGCCGCGCCAACCGCAGTGGCGCGGCCAAAAGGGTTAGATGTGAAAATATTTTTTCACGAGGATTAATATTAAAATAATTATTTACAAAGGGTTAAAAAAATAATTTTTTTCGCTATGTTTTGATCGTCTAACGGACCTTTAATTTGTGCTTAATTACTAGCCATGTGCTCTGCTACGAGTAATGATCGTCATGATTGTTGTGCTTTGCCCATATATGCCCTCATAGCTTAAGTACTGAATTGAGTCAGGGCTCCGCATCCATGCTTTGTCAACACGATCCAAATGACTTAATATCCCTTTTTATTCTTATAGAATTCTTAAAAAGTGAAATCAAATAGAATGTTTGCCCAATTTAGAACTCATCAACATCTAAACTTCCCTTAGATATTAATGCACCAAATAAGATCGATAGTACAACAAATCCAGTAAAATGTACTTGCTATATGTCGGCCACTGCCCACTAGTTCGAGAGATGATGTACTGTGCATTGCGCCACTGCCAACACTACATTCTCATTAAGTATTAAAGATGTAATTCAGTAATTATATATGTACTACCGACTGCTCACAATGGCCTCTCCTTGTTGCACCGCAGCAGCCACATTAATTATTTGGTAGGATCACGAGGAACTTGAACCCTAACATAGTGAATCTAGCCCCAAACTTCCTGCTGCCAGCTCGATCAGCTTGAATCTTAAGGTAGATCAAAAGGTTAGAAGTCTAATTGATTTGCCAAAGAAGTTTAATTGACTAAAGTATGACATTTGCATTATTCTTTTGTTAGTATATTAACAGCCAGGTACAAATTATATGATATGCGTATAATTAGTTAGAACATGGAAATGTTCATGCGTCCAAATCTCTTACTACAAAATTTATGTACTGTATTTTGAAAGAAGCCCATAGTGTTGATAATGAGTTTGCCATCTACCTCCCCAACTGTTGATCTTGTAAGTATTTTAAAAACAATTGGTGCTAGTTCACGGTATGTAAAGTGGATGGTATGACGGGTACCATTGAAAAATCAAGGCTTTGCTATATACAATTTGTAAATATTGGGTGCTATGCCCTAGTGTGACACCCTAAAATTTTTTTCCTAAATTACCGAATCTTAAAGCAATTAAGTTTTAAACCCAAACCCGCCACGGATTGGGCCCAGCACCCAACTTACTTTAGCCCATCCCTAGTTCATCCCTAACTCTCCCCTATATAACCTCCAATCACATCTAAATTCCCCCTGATCCCCTAATTTCTCCCCCTAAACCGATTTATTTACCTGTTGTCGCCGTCGTCGTCGCCGAGGTAGCCCTCCTCTCTGTTCACGCGCCACGGCCGCTGCTGCCGGGAGCCGCACCGCCCCACCTGCATCAAGCCGGCCGGGCACAACCGCCGCCGCTGTCAGCTGGCCCGAAGCCGCCACGCCGGGTCATGAAGCTAGAGCCGCCGCCCGCGCCACTACGCCGAGCCACCAGGGGGTCTGTCCTTCCCATCACTTGATCTGCACTAGTCCTCAGATCAATACACTAATACACACCATTTACATAGCTGGATCATTTCATACAAGCAGAGGTCTTATATTAAAGTAAGTACCTATGTTAAGCCCCAAGGCTATTAAGTATTACAACACGGCACATTGGCTCAAAATAGTTCAAGAACAACAAAAGATCATAGTGCAATGATAATCAAAGATCATAAACTCCTCCCGCCACTATGCCCTATCACGATCGGGGTCGCCCTAAGCCTCGCCTCGATCGCCAAGTACTCTCGGCTCTATCTTCATGGTCGGGCGAGGGTGTTGCTCAGACTCAACATCTAAAATAGCGATTGTGTGGGAGGTCACAGCAACCAAACCACATTGGCGAGTTAACACCAACCTAATGCATTTAGTGATAGAGGTTCCGAAGGAGAGGTTGGGGTTTGTTTATTTGCAGAAAGTAAGTTTTATAAACCAAATCCTATGACTTAGCAATTTTAACGCCAAAGTTCTACTAATCATTGATTCAAATTTCAGTTTCCTATTCCATATTACAATCCCATTCTAATCTTCCTCTAAACATCCGCCATCATCTTCCGGGTATGGCCTACCTGTTGTGGATTTTACGCCCAGCGAAATGCCTATTCTTCCCTAGCAGAGTTACTGCCTCAGCATTACAAGTAACAAAATTTATTTAAACAATAAAAGAAAATTCCTAAAAGAGGGTTTTAATTACCCTAGTTAAACAAATAGGTACAATTACCATTCTAAACTAAGTTTGAATATTTTAATAATCTCTTTGATGGTTCACTAGGTCTCTATAAAAATTTGAGATTTAATTGAACTCATTTAATATTTAAAATAAATCAAATTCAGTTTATGTTTTATTAATACGTAAGGAAATAAGGTTAAATGCATGTTGTTATTATCCAGGGAGCAATATTGGTTCTAAAATTGTACAATAAATTTACTTAATTCCTAAATTATGTTATACTTCTCTGAAATTTTCTCATGATTTTAGGAATTTAACTACTAATTTTATTAAAATGGAAAACCAAATTTAAAGGGCTATTGGGAGAGTTTTTTTAATTATACAGGAATTAAAAGGGTTACATGCCCATTTTTAATTTTATTAGATCTAGCCTGTTGCCTGGTAATTATCCTAATTTTCTTAGATTTTTATTAAGTCATTTACGATTTTATTTAATCATTATTCCTTTTATGGGTTTATCTCTTAAAGAAAAATCCTTATAATGGAACTAGTAACTTAAACAGTGGCATAAATCTATTTATTGTTCGTCTAGATATTTTTAATAAATCTAGTAGGTCATCTAGTATTTACCATAATTTTTCTAGGATTTTTCCTAGTCTAGCTAACTCTAATAATTCATTTTTATTTACCGAATTTCTTAATTGGATAAAAGCCGGAAATCCATGTGACAGACAGCAGCCCACTAAGGCACAGCCCGAGCGAATGCGAGAAGGCGATTTTTCACCACGCCTTCACATAGCCAATGTGTAATTCCTATACTACGCTTCCACTTAATCTGACGGGTGGGTCTAGGGGGCCACCTATCGGTGACTGAAGCATTACCCGCACGGGGATATTTAAAAATAAACCCCCCACTGACATGCAGGACCCACAAGTCGGTGGCATGGATCTCAGTGAAAATGGTCCGTGCCTCTCGCCGGACTCCGGCGGGGCCTCGGCGCCAGATTGGCGGTGCTACAGGGTTATCGGGGCAAAGCCCCTGGGTGCAGAGGGATCGGGACAATTAGGGCTAGGACGTGTCACCGGGCACCTCGCCGGCCACAAGCAGAGGTGGCAACGCCAAGGCCGGAGGCGGCCGACGCTACTGGAAACTCTATTCTACGTCGATCCTAAGGGACTTTGTTCTTAAATCTCGGCCAGGGACGGCCTAGGGGTCACTAGGAACATTACCGAACGAGGAACCGGGCGGAGAAACCTTGGAGATGGTTGGCGACGAGCAGACCAAAAGTGTTGGGCGTAGGGGCGTCGGTGCGAGGCAACACCGATGGGGATCTAGCAAAATTGAATGAAGGGAAATATTAGCAATGCTTCGGTGATGCTCTAGGTGCAAGGAATTGGAAAGAGACTCATCGAGAAGGGAGAAATTGAAAAGGGGGTGACTCGGGTGACCGAACATTAGTGGGGAGGAAAATTTCGATTCCGGGAGCTACGGTTGCTCCTGGGCCGATTGCTTGCAGGACAGTGCATGCGGGGGCTCACTCAAGCTTGACTACGAGCATAGGACACGAGGACGACAGGTAAGGGGGAATTTGAGAGTCGAGCGCAACGGTGGTGGCAAGGCAAAAGGGAAAATGGGGAGTGTGCTTTGTGCGGCTTTATAGTCCCGGGGGACACTCGGGGAGTGAGAGGGAGTGTCGGAGAGCGCGAGAGAAGGACGGGGGTAAGTGGCTAAGCGGTTGAGGACAATGGTCGGTAGGCGGCCTAGCAACAGTGCGGCAGAGGAGTAACGGGGGCAAATCTTTGGCGCAAGGCACGCGCCCAACAAGCAATGAAAGCGGTGTCATCATCATGAGGAGGGGACAGAAGGGGAAAGCAGGCGATGATGGCAACAGCACGCAGCAAGCCAGGCCAATACGGGCAATTCCCAAGCGGCGCAGCGCTAGGGATGTGCAGCACGCAATGCATCAAGAGGGGAGAGCTGCCACGGGGCGAGTGTGGTAGGGCGTGAGCGCCAGCGCGAGGGAGGGGCGGACCAATGATTGGACCACCAAGCAAAGGCAGGGGCCGGAGAGGGAATCGCACACGCTGGGGTAGAGGCAAGCGCGAGGGAGAGCTGAGGAAGGAGAGAGCGAGAGAGGGGAGATGGGGGAAGGGAGCTAGGGGATGAGCCTGAAGGGTGCCCGACTAGCCTAGCTAGGAGAAAGAATGGGCTGGGTTGAGGGCTGGTAGGGTCGGCTGGGTGGGCTAGGCCCGAAATGGGTTAGGCCCATGCAAGGGAATCCATTCAAATGGGAATGTTTGAATGTGACAAATTAACATGGTTTTCAATAACAACATAGTGTTTTTGGGCTAGGATTTTGTTGGGGAAAGTATGCAGCCCATGTAGGATACGGCCTATTTACCCCCTTTGGTCCGAGAGAGGACCCGCACGAGTTTCTTAGCGCCCGAGCTTACGAAACGCGGGACAAGGCTCGGGCCCCAACGTGGACTATGCCACACCGCGCGCAGGACATCGCGGGCCCTATACATCACCACAAGTTAAATGCGGCCACAGTACTGATGCGCGTATGCCATAGCAGCTGGTAGGTTGGTTACCAATCACGTCAAAGGTCAGTTTGTCCGCTATTGCTCAGCGGTCGGGATGCTGAGCCCGGTGAGTCGGGAAAGTATGCCCACTGCCTAGCGGATTCTGAAGACCAACTACGCCAAAACCCTGCAGGGCGGAAGAGCACGCCCAGTGACTAGAAGAAGGTAAGGTGTTCCGCACCGAACCAAAGTCAGACTATGATGGCCGAAGGCCGCCTATAAAAGGGGGCACATGCCACATGCCAAGAGAGATGATGTGCAAGAAGACACCACACTCCTCTTAGTCGTCGTAGAATAGGAGCTCTTGCACCCGCCAGAGACTCCTAGTTCTAGGCAGAGTTCTTCGCGCCTAGTCACCGAGGAACACACATAGTGCCTTGAGCACTTATTCTACTCGAGCCCGAGCTACTAAAGCTCGGTCCCACCTCTCGCCCTCATTTAAGCCCGATACTAAACGAGGATCGACGATATAGGGCTGTTATCCGCAAAGGAGGCCCGAACCAGATAAAACACCGTGTGTGCATACATATAAATATAAATATATATGGGTATATTAAGGTTTCGCAAAGGTTAATTTACACCAAATGGCTTTTAAAATTTTTGAATATGTATCAATATACATGCATAGATCTTAAGAGCTAGACTTCGGCTGTTACACCGCCGCCGTGTCCGGCCGGGTCGCCGCCTCGCCGACATCGCCGCCGCCAGGCGTCAAGCACGCCGCCATGCAAGACGGCCGAAGCCAGCCGTCGCCGCCCGGCTGCCACCGCTGTTGCCGCCTCTAGGCCGCCCTTCCATCTTCTCTCTCTCTATCTCTCTCCCTAATGTGCTTCCTCTTCCCTTTTCTTATCCCTCAGAGGAGGACACCAAGATGGGCATCTACAGCAACCAGGCCAGATGCTACAATATTTTTTCTTTTTTCTGGTTTTTTAGTAAATAGTGTTCTTCACTATTTTGTAGCAAATTCATCCTAGCTCCAAATCCGACAATTCTAGTTTCTAAAAATCCAAAAAATTCATATCTACTTAGTGTAATTTTATATAATTTTTCAATTTATTTACTATTTCTGGTATTTATTGTTGTTTTCTCGTTTTGGGTGCGTTAGAGCACGTGGGCGATGAAGGAGAGTTCATCGATGCCGCCGATATCCATCAAGTTCAGAAGATCAGAAGGCAAGTCTTTCCCTAGATCCTAATTTCTAGATTTTGCCAAAATTGCTATTTAATTAAATTATGCATATTTGCTTTATAAATTCCTAGTGCATGTCGTTTGTTTATATGGTATGCACCCAATATCATGAAAAACCTTAGGATAATATTATTTTGTAATTTGCTACTGTTTTTCATGAATTTAGATGGTTTAGCTTTGCTTACCTAGTTTCGTGGAGTGATTTACTCCTATGATCATTAAAAAACCCTATTTTGAGATAATTGAGTATGAGCATGGGGAATTTGCGATTTATGGTGGGATTTTACACTCATTAATTAAAATTTGACCAATTAATAATTTGACTTGAAACGGTGACCCGAGTCGACGCCTCCATTCCCTAAGGACCGATAATCGTGATGGATTTAATCGAGAATTTATCGTATGCATCGCAAGGTCGATATGGGATGTGGCCAAATCTAGAGGAGAATAATGTCAAAATTATCATCGTGATTTGCATCAGAGATGAGGTCCCGAGGATGCGCTATCACGGTGTATTGCCCGAAAGGAATTCCGTGGTACTTGTGGGATCTATTAGGTATGACCGTGACAAGTTCGGGTTAGACTTCTAATGGATTTTGTTATGATGCGATCCGACGGAGAGTATCGTGATCTTGCGGAAAAGCGATAGCCTCTGCAGAGTGTAAACCCATTCAATGGACGTGCTCACAATCATGCGCATCTTGGTGGTTTTTCACGCCATAGCTACACCTTTTAATTAATTTGACTTGGATAAGGTTTTCTGGCTATGTGTCGTTGCTAGATGATTTATGATAAATGAGAACGAGAAGAGAAATATGTTGACATTATGACATGGGACCATGAGAACTTGAGACATGATACCTCGAGATTAAGAATTATATCATGTTAATGTTAGTGTTAAGTGAAGTCAGGTGAATTGCTATTTATTTAGTTATGTTTTGTTAAATACTTTTATACTTCTAAGTTAAATATTTTTATGTAAATGAGTCGTTATCTTTCCTTGGTTGAGCCTAGCCTGCCCTTCCAAGGAAAGACTTGCTAGCATTCGCGGCTAACCTCGATTTTATTCGAGGTCGCTTATTCCATGAGCGTGTCGAGTATAATCAGAGTACGCTGTCGACAATTCAAGGATATTACTAGTCGCTTCCCATTCAAGGTGTGTCATGGCTGTGATGGGACACTACTTTTATTTGCTTCTTATTTTCATTAGCTAAGACTATTTATTGTTATTATAAACTATTGTAATGAGTGGAGCTATTGCACTCTAATTAGTTTTATTTGTTAATGCAGCGTTGGAATTGATATTTTATCTTTGTTGTACTGTAGGTATGATCGCTGATTCTTAGGACTCATACTGTTAACATAGAGGGTTTCAGTTTACTAAAATCGGGTCCTGACAAAGTGGTATCAGAGCCACGCTGAATGTAGGAAACGCTAGTTAGTCTAGAGAATCATGTTTAGGATTATTTTACAAAGGGAAATTCTACATGAATATGATTAGAAATAATTGTTGGGTCCTCTCCTTTCTTAGTGTCTCTACTTAACTCTCCTTGCATAAAAGAAAATTTTTGTACTCTCTAATTATCTTACAAAATTTAGGTGAAGATGTCAAGGAAGAAGCCAGAAGGATGTAATACATTGCTGATGCAAGATTAGGAATTAGGTGGTGTACGTAAGTTGGGTCCAAGTGTATAGCAAACGCGTTTTGATAAAAAAAAATTTGGTGTGGAGTATGCTGAATCATCCTTAAAGTTCAGCTGCTCTCATAGCTTGCTTGCTAGGTTTAGCCAAAAAATAATCGGTATGGTACGGCACGATACAGTACAGTTGTCCGTACAGATGTGAAAAATTTTATTTCAAAATATAAAAAAAATTCAATACGGTATGGTACAGTACAGTTGTTCGTACAGTTGCATACTGTTGCAAAAATTTTTATTTAAAAATATAAAAAATTCCATGTTTGTGTGTAGGACTCTAGTAGTGTGCTGAATTTTTCTGCGTGATCTACGGGCACGCGTGTGACGTGTTTCATGGACTTTAATATATCAGCTTGTCCTGCATCGAGCAGCAGTAGTGTATAAGCAGCTTGTCATTTAAACTATGTATTTAAAATTATTTTTAGCTTTTATTATTTTGTCACATCTCTCTCCGCCTTATGGTTCTTATTTTATCAATGCACATGGATCATGGACGCACGTGGACATGGTTGTGGACGTGGATGTGTCGAGACATGGACGTGGTCAAGTTCCACTTGTACCGTGCCGCTTGTTGAGCCTTTTGATGACCGAGATCAGCAGCCACAGGTGGAAAATCAGCAGAACCCACCCATAGAGCCGCAACATCCAGCTTGATAGCAACCGGCGCTCACCAAAATTTCACCTCACCTCAGCAGCAGCCTGCCCAAAGAACAGTTCATGAATATGCAAGCTCAGTTCATGCAGAATATCGCTATCAACATATAGCAAATACATAGCCTATGGTCATTCAATCGCCTGCCCTTCAACCACAGTCAAAGTTTGGGAAGTTTATAAGAACCAGACCTCCTACCTATGCAGGATCCGCCAATCCTTTGGTTGCAGATGATTGGATCAGCGATATGAAACATAAGTTGTACTTGGCAAACTGTGATGATCAGGAAAGTCTAAAGTTTGCTGCACATCAGCTCACCGGAGTCGTTGCTACTTGGTGGAAAACTTTCTATGCTGCACAGCCCAACCCTCATGTTATCACTTGGGATGAATTTGAAGCTGCTTTTTGGTCTACGCATATTCCGCGTGGCAAGTTAGAGCTCAAAAGAGAAGAATTTTAGGAACTTTGTCAGGGAATATGAATGTTACAGAGTACTTGAACAAGTTTATTAAGCTATCTCAGTATGCCCTAGAGGAAGTAAGTAAGGAGACCTCCAAGACTCGCTGTTTTCTAAGTGGGTTGGATCCATCTATTAAGGCACCGCTTCTTGTTCTCAACATGGATAATTTTCAGAATATTGTGAACAAGGATCTAATCCAGAAAGAAGCTTAGCATGAGTTAAGTGAGGCTAGAAAAAGAAAGTATCTATTGCAGCAGCAAGCAGCAGCTCTAGGCCTCGCACTGGTCAGTATCAGCCCCGCCAATCAATTACCAATGCTCCCAGAGTTCTAGCTCAGTGCCCTGCTCCAAAGAAGCAAGAGCATTCCAACACCGCCGGATAGCCATCGAGACCCCTAGTTGACACTTCAACCATCCGTTGCTTTAACTGCTAGCAATTGGGTCACTATGCCAGTAGTTGTCCTCAGAAGCGTCAAATTTCAGCACAATTGCAAGGCAATCAAGGTGGTACTCCAGCCCGTGCTCCCGCCCTAGGACAAGGATGTGGAGTCCTAGGTACCGTGAGGAAACCCTAGACAGCTGGGAGAGGTCATGTGAATCATGTCACCGCCAAGGAAGCCTAGGTGGCACCCGACATCGTGTTGGGCAAGTTTTAGTTAACTCAGTCCTCGCTATAGTTTTATTTGATTCTAGAGCTCAGATTCTTTTATATTGGGCAACTTAGTGGAACAAAATAATTAGAAAATATGTTCACTCAAAACCCCTCTATTAGTGCAATCCTTGGAAAAATTATGCTTGCTGATAAGTTCTGTCCTAAAGTGTCTGTCAAAATCAAAGGAATGGAATTCTTTGCAAATCTTATTCTTATTGAATTGCAAGGCTTAGATGTAATTTTGGGTATGGATTGGTCGGTAAAACATAAAGGACAGATGGATTGTGCAAAAAGGTCGATAAATTTGGTGAACAATAGTGGTATCAAAATTGAATTCATATCAAACATGCCGGTTCCAGGAAATTCTAGCACCATTAATTGTTTAAAAAGTGATGAGAAAGAGCCTGAAAACCCTTCTTTGGAGTTAATTCATGTTGTTTGTGAGTACCCGGATGTATTTCCAGAAGATTTGTCTGGTTTACCACTAGACCGTGATGTGGAGTTTGTGATAGAATTAGCTCCAGGCACTGCGCCAATATCTTAGAGGCCATAACGCATGTTAGCTAATAAGTTAGCTGAAGTACAAAAGCAAATTAAAGAGTTGCAAGACAAAGGTTTTATAAGACCTAGTTCATCTCCATGGGGATCTCCACTTTTTTGTGAAAAAGAAAAATAACACACTACGAATGTGTGTAGATTATCGGTCATCGAATGAGGTAACAAAAAAAAAATAAGTATCTATTAGCTCATATTGATGACTTGTTTGATCTGTTGAAAGGAGCCCGTGTGTTTTCAAAAATTGATTTGAGGTCGTTATCATCAAATCATGATTAGAAAGGAGGATATACCAAGACAAGGTTCACTACTCGCTATGGTTTATATAAGTACATAGTGATGTCTTTTGATCTCGACCAATGCACCGCCCACTTCATGAGTTTGATGAACAAAGTATTTATGGAGTATCCGTGATAAATTTGTGGTTGTATTTATTGATGATATTCTTGCCGGGAATGGCTAGGAAAAGACCCATGCTTTCAAAAATTTGTCCCTCCCCAAGATCATAGCATGCATTAGAACCAAGATTAGTTGTTAACCAAAAGCTTATAAACAAGTACCGTGGTCCTGGAGTATCAAGATGAAGCTTCGAAAATGGATTTACTCGTAGCATTCAATGCCCTATCATCGCAGCGGAGAGATATTTGTTAGACCTTTCACAAAGAAAGTAGCTGTGTCCTTTAGGTATCCACACGAACAGACCTTCGGTTTCGCATCGGTGTGCTAGCACCGGATTACACGACCCTTATGAATTTCTTTAGGACAGGTGTAACTCTTACTCCCTGTATTTATAGCCAAAATAATATAGCTACAGTAACCTGTAGTAAAGTCGTTGCTACAGTGCTGCCAGCAAGTTGCAGTGTTTTTAGCACAAGAATAGTACTTTCAGCACTGCTACACTGTATTAAGCACAAAATTATATTTTGTATGTGAGGTTTGCAATGTTTTTGGGAGAATAACCAGAAATTGTGTTCAATCGTATTGAACATTCGTCACGAGTAAAGGTTTCGCAAACCTACCTAAACCTTGCTCTTTATGTGTGACTCTATAGGTTCATGCAATGTTGATAGTAAATAGAAATCTCTTTTCGATCTACAAGTCGCAAGCGGCTTCTAACAAAACATTGCGACTACTCAAATTGTATGAAGGTCGACGATCCAACGAACCTCTCAATGATCAAATGCTGATCCTTTTGTCTCTATTGATATATTGACTTAACCCAAGGTCGAGATGTGTCATACTTGTGCTGTTAAGCCCTTTTACTCGATTTTTTGAATAGACTAAACCTGATCGATCGATGAACTCCTTGATCGCTCGGGCATGGCTATGTACATTCTTTAGTCTATTTCATTGAGTGGCCTAAGATATCATTTTTCTCTGAACGAGGAGGACAACTCTCATCTTGATCAATCACTTCCCTTCGCTTGATTCAAAACATACTCGAAAGTGATGCCCTTATGATTACCCAATTACGGTATAATGTTGGACAATATCAAAGCATGCTATCCTCATGTAGGAAACTGTGTTTGATCTCAGGTCTGAGGATCAAGACATTTCTCACTGTATGAAATCATCTATGACACATCATATCATCAAAGGTGTTTCTCAAATCAGGTCAGTCCGATACCATGTACTCCTACATGTGTATCCACATGATTGTATTAATATCACATATCCATAGCATACAAAACATGACTATCACAACAACCCATGTGCTTGATTATATCCATGTCTATTATTGGTGTTCTAGTCTATAAACAAAATCAGGGGACAACTTTATAATGATGTCATTATGTATTACAGAGTTTTACAACCAAGTAATACTTGATGACCTGTAACATGACATCACTAATGGAACCATACAAGCATAACATATTACAATCATTTTCATGATTGGCCTCTAGGGCATATTTCTTACAATCTCTCACTTGCACTAGAGCCAACCATGCATGTATCTAATACCCATTGCTCTAGTATGCACCTCGTTCTTTACTTGCGAGAGAGGCTTTGTCAACGGATCCACCACATTAGTTTCATTGCTACTTTGCATATCTTGACATCATCTCTATTTAGAATCTCTTGAATAAGGTGATATCGCCGTCGATGTGTTTGGATTTTTGTGTGCCCTTGGTTCTTTAGCTTGCACAATGGCTCCAATATTGTTATCACAATAGAGATCCACTGGGCTCACAGCATTAGGAACTACACCTAGTATTTCAATGACGAACTTTCTTATCCAAACAGCCTCCTTTACGGCTGTTGAAGTAGCAATATACTTGGCTTCAGTTGTGGAGTTTGCAATGGTCGATTGTTTTGAATTCTTCCAACAAATCACTCCTCCATTGAGGCGTAACACTAATCTAGATTGCGATCTTCATCATCATTATCGGTTTGAAGCTTGCATCTGGTGACCAGCATACAACGAGCTCTTCCTCACCACCATAGATATGAACATATCCTTAGTTCTTCTCAAGTACTTAAGGATATTTTTGACTATTGTCCAGTGACTCTCACTGAGGTCTGCTTGATATCAACTTTTTATGCTTAAGGCTTAAGAAACATATAGGTGTGTACATATCATGGCGTACATGATGGATCCAATAATGTAGCATATGGAACCACACTCATGTGTTCTCGCCATCCTATGTCATAGGACACTGAGTCTTCTAGAGATTTGTACCAGGTGACAAGGGCAAGAATCCTTTCTTCGAATCCTATATGCTGAATCTCTTTAGTACATTGTCAATATATGTACTTTGACATAATCTAATTAACCTTCTCGATCTATCTCTATAGATCTTGATGCCTAATATATAGGCTGCTTCACCCAAGTCTTTCATTGAAAATCTTATTTTCAATGATGCCTTAATTGATTCAAGCATGGGAATATCATTTTCAATTAACAATATGTCGCCCACATATAGAACCGTAAATACTAGTGCGCTCCCACTTGCCTTCTCATAAAGGCAGGGATCTTTTTATTTTGATGAATCCAAACTCTTTGACAACTTCATCAAAACAAATATTCCAACTCCGAATGCTTGCTTCAATCCATAAATGGATTTTTGAAGCTTGCATACTTTCCCAAAGATTTGTAGGATCGACAAAACCCACACCAGATCATATACACATCCTCGCCGAGCTTTCCATTAAGGAAAATGGTTTTGACATCCATTTGCCATATATGATAATCGAAATATGCTACAATTGCTTGGATGATCCGAATTGACTTAAACATCACGATCGGTGACAAGGTTTCATCAAAGTCAATACCTTGAATCTGTTCAACCCTTTAGCCACTAGTTGGGCTTTATGGATGTGAACTCTTCCATCCACGCCAATTTTCCTTTTGAATACCCATTTATTCTCGATGGCTTTCACGCCATCCGTAAGTCAACCAAGTTCCAAACTTGATTATCTTTCATATAATTCATCTCGGATCTCATGGCTTCAAGCCATTTTTCAAGTCTGGCTTTTCATTGCTTCTTGAAAAGTGGAGGGTCATTGTCATCTAATGATAACGTGTCACCTTGTTTAATCACAAGAAACATGAACCTCTCAGTTTGTGACGTGCCCTTTCTCGATCTCCGTAGGGTTGGTGTTTCAATAATGTGTTCTATAATTATTTTCAGATTTTCTTGAGGTTTATCGTGGTTGGAAGAAGACTGGGTACATCTTGAATTTTTTAAGGTGCACCGAGCTCCCACTAACTCTTTTGGAAAGAAACTCTTTTTCTAATAAAACACCATTACGGGCAACAAACACTTTGTTCTCATACCGATTATAAAAGAAATACCCTTTGGTTTCCCTAGGGTAGCCCAAGAAGATGCACTTCTTAGATTTCGAAGTGAGCTTATTAGACGTCAAATGTTTTATATAAGCATCGCAACCCCAAATCTTTAGAAAAGATAAACTAGGTTGCTTCCCAGTCCATATTTCATATGGTGTCTTTTCTATTGCTTTCGATGATGCCCTGTTCAAAATGAACGCAGCTGTTTCTAGAGCGTATCCCAAAAATACAATGGAAGATCTATTTGGCTCATCATAGACCGAACCATGTCCAACAAGGTTCTTTTTCTCCCCTCTGATACCCCGTTCCATTGAGGCATACCGGGTGGAGTCAACTATGGAATGATTCCACATCTTTTAAGATGATCACCAAACTCTTGGCTCAAATATTCACCTCCATGATCAGATCGCAGAAATTTAATTGTCTTGCCAATATGATTCTATACTTTATTCTGAAACTCTTTGAACTTTTCAAATGATTCAGACTTATGTCTCATCAAGTAGACATATCCATAACGACTAAGGTCATCCGTAAATGTTATGAAGTACTGAAAACCATTTATGGCCACTATACTCATTGGTCCACATACATCTGTATGTATTAGTTCTAATAAGTCTTTTACCCTCTCACTAACACCAGTGAAAGGTGCTTTGGTCATTTTTTCCAATAAACAAGATTCACACGTGTCATAAGATTCAAAATCAAATGAGCTTAGAAGTCCATCTTTTTGGAGCTTCATTATGCGCTTCTTGTTTATGTGACCCAAGTGACAGTGCCACAAGAAAGTGGGATTCAAATCATTTACTTTAGCTTTCTTGGTAACTATGTTATATATTGGTGCTTGGAGATTCAAACAATATAGTCCATTCTGTAATGGAGTATTTCCATAAAATATATCATTCAGATAAAATGAACAACATTTGTTCTTGACTCTGAATTCAAATTTCTCCATATCCAAACATGGAATAGAGATGTTATTCTTATTTATGACAGTACATAGTAACATTTACTCAACACCAATACCATATCTCAAGGTAAAGTTAACAAATAAGTTCCTACCGCTATGGCAAAGAACTCTTGCTCCATTGCCGATGTAAACCGAACTTCTCCTTTTGCCAATATCCTAGTACCTTGGAGCGCTTGCATATTTGAACAAATTCGTGGGCATATGATATGCAACTCTTGCTCCATTGCCCGAGAAGGCCCATCCAAACCGATCAACAAGGTCAAAAGAACCTTCAAAAGGGCATATGATATGACGGACGAGGAAACAAGCAAAATCGTGGGTCAGCAGGTTGTTGCACACTTCGCACCCAAGGTGCCACCAAGGAAGCAATTGATCGAAAAGCTTCAAAACACTTCGCGACATCCCATGTAAGAACACCGCTTATGCCGCCGCACCACAACCGACAATAGCAAAGGCTACACTAAAGTCTAAACGGGCTAAGACAGAGGCGGCAAAGAAGAAGAAAGAGCAAGAACAGCTTGACCAATTCATGAAAGAGGCAAGACTTTGGTTCTGCAACTGAAGCTCTTGGATTAACGGGTGATCTCCCAAAGGCGTATGAGATGGCAATATGAGTTGGGCCGGAGTTGGTTAACCCTAAAAACATAAAGGATTTAATAACTAAGATGCGGCAATTTCATGAATGGTACATGGTAGAGTCCGTTCATGGAAGAAATATGTTCCTCCGTATCGTAAACGAAGATTTCTATCACGGGACAACCAAATATGCTAGAATTCAAGACTTGTACCATTTTTACCATCAGACGCTATCAACGTGTCTCTCATGAGCTGCGGTGTCTCGTAAGTGTTAAGCTAATAAGTTTACCATGTGTTTCCTCGCACTGTAAAGTTGCAACTCTAATAACTTATTCCTTTCTATGTAGAATGGAGATACAACGATGTAGAAGACAGGCTGACTTCAACGTGGGCTTCATAGACCCAGAGATTGTCAACGAGACTATCTTCGGATACAAACCAAAGGATGTTGAGGATTACATTCTGGGTGCATTCGTGGGACAAAGACTACAAATCGTATATACTTCGCCCTTCAACTTCGAAAGTACGATATATACGTGTCCTCACAACCTCTCGTTCTATCTTTTAAAGCATACATAATATGACTAATTACATATGTATGTTGAAATATATTAATAGGTTTCACTGGGTCCTTGTTGTTATCATGCTTGATAATAGCAAGATCATTGTTTAAGACTCAAGAAGGAAACCACAACAAAAATATCAATATATCATTGACACGCTAAATCGGTATGGCATATATTAATTTATAAGATGGTTTTCTTATTATATTGAAATGCCTAGCTATTTAATTAATTCAAACTCTAATAATTACTATTCATGTAATAACGCATCACGGGCATTCGCAAGGTTCCGAAAGAAGCATAAAGGAACTTTGAAGAACAAATTCACAGTCCAATTAAGCACTCGAGTACGTAATAAAGCATATTAATTAATTCATATTCTTTAGTGATAGTTTTTTATCTCAATAATTATATTCTTTTTAAATTTCATTATAGGTTATACAGCAAACGGCTGGAAACAACTTATGTGGCTATTATGTGTGCCACTACATGTAAAATCTTTGCCAAGGCGATGTGCCCAAAATAAATGACGAGGTGCGTGTGTGTCAAAAATACCAAATTAATGATGCATCTCAATTTCTTAGTACATACAATTTACGTGTTCAGCGATTTATTTATTTCCTTCTTTGGCACCTTACCTCGATGTGCAAGGATGATCCCGCCACCTAGTTGCAGAATCCAAGAACAACTTATCGGCTTCATTGTTGACGAGATAATATCCACTAAAGGCGAGGTCCACACAAAGGATGGAGATATTGTCCTTCCAGAAGGACAGTGAAATATCGAATCATCGAAGGCCGCAAATAGCGATGTAGGCAAGAAATGAGCTCAAGATTCACCCTTGTACTCTTGAAATGTATAAACATTGCTTTAGTGTGCTCATTATTTCATGTGTATACATCAACTTGTCCATTTTTGATTCATTCGTACTATTGTGTAAATGAACTTAATTGTGGTTGTGTGAATGAGTACACATCATATTATATATTTAATTGTGAAAAAACTATTGTAGTTGTATTTAATTTTATCACAAAATTCATATTCCAAAACCGCTTATAGAACATATTCTATATTGAATATAATTTGCGCTGGCTCTCCACAAGCGGTTGGTAACTCCAACCTCTTGTGAAGAGGGCTTACGTATGCTTTCTCCTCGCCGCCGAGATGCTCTCACAAGCGGTTAGTAACACCAACCGCTTGTAGAGAGTATCCACGCGGCGACTCCACCACCTACCGAGCGCTTTCGAACTGCTCAGAGTGTCGATACCAAGCGGTTGGAGGAACCGCGAGTTTTACCCGAGGGTATCACTGTGGTTGCCTACAACCAGTTCCAAAACCGTTTCTGAAGGCGTCCCGACTCGGTTGTAAAAGCCAGTTCGCTGGTAGTGCCAGGTCGATAGGAAGACACTCGTCTGGTGGAGCTACTCCTATACACCCGAGCTACGATGAACAACCTCGATGACATACTCGAGGAACTTCAAGACTACCAAGAATCCCTGAAGCTGAAAGGCCAAGATATCAAGGATCTACGTCAAGAACTGCATCGCACCAATATTCGAGCCAGAGATTATCAAGCCTTGTATAAATGTGGGCCAAAGAAGAAGCAGCTTTGTCGGCACTAGCAGCATCGAGAACATCACAACCTCTTAGAGCATCTCCAATGGGGTACAGTCATCTAGCTACAAGGATGCCAACTCAGCATTTTTGCTTATGTGGAGGAGAGTTAAGGAGAAGAGAGATAAAGACTATCTACTAACTTATAGTCACCTATAACTAATTCCAAGATACATGCCTGTAGACATATGTGGGCATAATAATTTTATAGACCATGCTATAGCTAGTTCATTGGAGAGATTGGCTATATGCTATCTATAGATGACATGTTAATTTTATATAGGTAATGGTTGACTATACCATTAGAGATGCTCTTAGTCATCGAGGAAGTTCTTCGATCAAGAGGTCCTGATGGACCAACCATCGCCCCTCGCAACAACTTCAGCATGACCAAGAAGGTTCAAGCATGTACGCCACCTCCCAAGACCACCGGACACCGCCCCATCAACCGGAGTGTCTCCGCTGACTTACGACCCTTCAACACCCACCAACATCTCCCTAGCTACCTAGTGGGATGATCTTGAGGATGAATCCACTTTCACCAAAGATTCTAGTGGATGTAGCTGAAGTCCCGCCTATCAAGATCCTAACACTAGATAGAAGAGAGCTCGATGGTTACTTTTTGGATATTTATGCGTAATCTCTTCCACCACTTGGTACCAATTTAGACGATGTAATATATGCGAGCGTAATCTCTTCCGACACTTCTATTTTATTTATGTTTTCACGTTTGCTAGACTGTAATTATAAAATTATCCTTTTGGTATTGTAATATTTGACCAGATGGCCTATCAATGTCAATATGTACTTTCACTACTAGAGAAATGACCTTCCATACCAGCACATCAGTCCCGATTGGCCACGAATCAGGACTGATGTGGCAATAGTCCCTGTTGGTACAGTGCTAAAGCACGATTTTTGCCACATTAGTACCGGTTTATAACACTAACAGTACTAAAGGTGGCTTTGCAAACGGTATATGCTAGGGCATGCATAATAACATTAGTCCCGATTCAGAAGATGAACCGGTACTAAAGGTAGGCCTTTAGTCCCTTAGTAACACTATCCCTGCTAGTAACACGAACCGGTATTAAAAGCTCATTCCAAAGATACTTCAAAAGGAATGCATATATATCCTAGTTTATTAAATACGTGTGTGGGCCCTTGGATTGGTTAGAAGAGTGAGTGAGGACTCACGTGGTGGCATGAGGTCCTAGGTTCAAGTCATGGGTTCGCCTTTTATTTTTAGATATTTTCACGCTTTAGTACCGTTAGGGAACCGACTAAAGATCTCATACCTTAGTCCCGGATGACCTATCCTTGTTCGAACCGACTAAAGCCCGCTCCCAACCAGGACTAAAGGCCGCTTTTCCTAGTTGTGTTTGTTAGAGGGAGGTTTGTGACACCGAATTAATAAGTAAATCGTGCTTATATTTCAGAACCAACAAAATTGAATTTTTCCAATTTTATCTATAATTCTAATAAGTTACATTTCCAGTTCCTCCTCTCAATTATAAAATAATAACTAACTAAAACGATTAATTTAAAATCATATCTCGCTCATACTTCCCATCCATTTCGCATAAACAAAAAAAAAGAGAAAGAGAAAAGAAAAAAGAAACAACTTAATTCTAAATTTCAGATATTTACATAATTATCTTCGTGATAAAATAATAACACAAGAAATATTCCATTTTTCTTCCTTTCCGTCTGCTCTTATCCTAATCATGATTATTCATAATATTCTTCCGCCTCATCTTTCCGCTCCTATCCTCGCTATAATTTCGCTCCGTCCCATTCACCGACGTGGTCATCGGCCATGAGCCAATGACGGAGACTTCATCTCCGCGAGCACCGCAAGAAACCAAACTCCCCGAGCCAAGCACCTAAGCCAAAGATCCCCATTTCCCA